>SJXO01004736.1:107002-151147 GCA_006408615.1 Connochaetes taurinus
GATTTGAGTAATTACGCTTAGATTTGTCATTTGGAGGCACAATTGTCTACTTGCTTTTCTAAACAAATTCTATCAAATTCACTAGAAAATTACTGTCAGCTCTATTTTCTTGATAATGTAATTCTTGTACTTCAAAACCATTTTTAAGGAGTTTTTTAAAATCTCCTTTTTATAAAAATCTAAGAAAGTTATAAAGTATGACAAACTTTTAAGGAAATTGTATCAAAAGTGATACAATCACTATCATTATTTTTGTCCTATTCCTTTATTTAGTCCTTTGTTGTTGTTCTAATAGGACAATAATTTGCTTCAGCTTTACTGAAATGAGGCTTTGTTTTTATACGCGTCAGCATTAACCTGAAGCTAATCATTTACCCTGAGTGGTGTCAAAAAAATGACTTATTTTCAGGATCAGTTAATAATATCTGAAATAACACTGTTATGCTCTGTCAGCCACCAACATACACTAGAGTGAGAAAAGAAAATGCAGTTGGTTAACTGACCTTGCACAGTTTAACTGTCAAATAAATTCCATAATGGACAGCTCAGAAATCTAATTTGGTAATCCTGAGAAACTCCCCTCCTCCTCTTTGTCCCTCCCTCATGCTCTCTAGATGGTTCAAGAAACAGCAATTATAACATTGACATCTAGCTCTAATATGTGGAGTGTTTCATATATCTGCCTTGATATTCATGACATTATCCTAACTTTCCTAGAACCTAGAAGATGCTGTCCTAAATTATAGTTTTCATACGCTGATGTAGTCTTCCATTTCTTTTTGGCAGAGAAACTAGAAAACCTTATAAATGAGAAATACCTCAAGTAACAAAAATCATATGTCACATTTGGCTCCATGAAGAACTACAAATCTCTGAAAAATGGCAGACTTTTTCCCACAGGAAGATCTTAATGAACTCCCAGTGTAGATTTGTACCTTATCTTTGACCACTGTTTAAACTCCATCTCTGACTAACAAATCAGGCAAGATCTCCAAAAGTGACTTATGGAACAGGAAAAATCTCTGCTCAACAGTGTTCCAGAAGTTCGTGACCATGGGAGTGATGCCACAGTAGAAAGTAAACTATGAAGAGTCACCGATCTTGACTGAAAATTGCACCCCATGCAGCTGAGCTAATCTCAGGCTGTTTTAGGTGACAGGAAAATTAAAGTGAGGGCCTTTGCATTGGCTTTCTTCTTTAGCTACCAACCAAAACGAGTTCTGTGAACATTTATTCAAGACCTGGAGCTCTGTTCAGTGGCACAAGGGCAGAGCTAAGCAGAAAACAACTCTAGACCAAGACCTTTGAAAGCCAAGAATTTTCAAATGAATTTTCAAAAATATTACCTAAAAGTATCCGCTATCTCTCAAACGGACTGAAATAAGGAAAATTAAAGTGAGGGCCTTTGCATTGGCTTTCTTCTTTAGCTACCAACCAAAACGAGTTCTGTGAACATTTATTCAAGACCTGGAGCTCTGTTCAGTGGCACAAGGGCAGAGCTAAGCAGAAAACAACTCTAGACCAAGACCTTTGAAAGTCAAGAATTTTCAAATGAATTTTCAAAAATATTACCTAAAAGTATCCGCTATCTCTCAAACGGACTGAAATGTTTAGCAGTATAAACACAGAACATAGTTTTCTTCTTCAGTATTTTATAAAGCTCAAGAGCTCTACATAATAATCATAAGCATGCCAAATGATTCATAAAGGGTAAAATTTTGGGGAAAGGTGATATTAGAATTGAAGAATAAAATTTTATAACAGTCAAAACCATTTTATTATTGGACAATTATGTTTTGCTTTTTTGAAAAGAAATATACAATAATGACTTTATTTGTTCAAATAAAACACACTTGATGCTCTTGCGCATGTTTGGGAAAAGGAAGTCTGTCTCCCTTTACATGTATAATTTTTTTCAGTCTCCTGGTGGTAAACATTCACAAACGGGGAAATCATCAATGATTCACCTTACACATGAAATGTAAATAATATCTGGGAGTAAACCCATTGCAAAATTATGTTACTTAAATCTTTCTAGTAGTTTATCACCAAAATAAAAGGAGTGAAAATTTCTACTTTTCTCAGCATTTTTTTTTTCCCAGTAACGGATTTGGAAGCAAACAGAACAGTTCACTTTTACTTTAGATATTTTGAAGCTTTAAGTCTTGCTAGATCCCTTTATAAAAGCTACCTGTGGACCAATCCTAGGCCTCATGTTCATTTCACAGACGCCAAGATCCTAGGGCTGCATGGAACAGAGTCCTGAAAGAAACGTGTTAAATAGCAATCATCGAGTCTATTAAAGTGGTTCCAAATTGTCCAGCCCTGCACTCAGGATTCACAATAATTCCCGGGGTTGGCCCTGGCTAAGCGACAAGTTGATGGGGCAGAAGGTGGGGAGGAAAATGACCCCGGAAGCAGAGTGTTGGTTTTACACCCGCTGAGTATCTGTTACAAGTGAATTTCCTCTGGCGCCAGCAGGTATTTTGAGCAGGCATCCAGAGGGATCCCAGAGGGGCGGAAGGGAGTGGGGGAGATGGAGCTGGACGTTTGGGGATCAAAGTTTTAAAGATCTCAGAGGAAAGCGGTAAGATCTGGATTGATTGGCCCAAAAGCTTCAAGTGAGATGTAGAAGGTATTTCAAATTTCTGCGGCTTAGAGCAGCGGAGGAAGCGGTAGAACGGTGGAGAGTAAAGAAGATCCCAGGGGACCTTCAGGCCGGGCCAAGGGAGTAAAATTCCAGACAAGTCCACAAGGACGAGGAGAGGCGCTGCCGTCGCTTTCTACCCCGGGATCCCCAGAGGGAAGACCGTGCCAGCACGCTGGGGCTCGGCTGCCAGCGCTCTCATGGGTCCCATGTCGCAAGAGGGGAAGCTGCGGCTCCCGGGGGGACCAGGGGCGCTGAGGTGCGCGCAGAGGCCGCGGCCAGTCTTCTCTGGAGGTCTGAAAGGCAGAGCCATTAAAGCCTGGCTGCCCGCTGAAGCGCTCAGCAAAAGTGACTGCGATTTATTTGGATTAGTCACTATACAGGTCTGGGGAGACAGCTATTTATCCGATGCAGGTCCTTGACAAATTGACTGGGCAGGGCTGCCGAGGACAGTCCCTCTGACCCCGAGCGGTGCTGAGGCGGAAAGCAGGATCCTCCCACCTGCTCCGACCCAAGGCGGCGCGCACAGCCTCGGAGACGCGCATCTCCACCTGCGCGCGCGGCGGCCTGCCGGGGGCCCTCTCCGGGTTGGAGGGGCTCCGGCTCGGCAGCCGGGCCCTTCCAGGGGAGACTTCCACTCTCTCTCCGGCGGAACCTTCGCCCTGGGTTCCGGGAAGGTCACCGAATCGCGATCTGCCCTGCAGGTGATCCAGTCCTGAGCCCACATTGGGGGGATCCACCTTGGTAAAAATCATTTGGTCTAGCAGCATCCGGGTCGTTTGGGGGTTTTAGAGAACTATCACGGTGTGAACCCGAAATTTTGGCGACAATAATGTTCTCACTGGTTCTTAAGTGAAGATAACTTAGCCCCTGGTATCACCGATTCTGCAGTTGGTCCATTCCAAAAGCCTACAACTTGTGCTTTTACAGTTCATACACCTAATGAGAAAGAACAAATCCGTTCATTCTATATTTCTGATCTTTTCTGATCTATTTATTTCTTCGAATTTATTTCTATCGGTAATATATGAAGTGCTAGATTAAAATCTTTTCAAAACAGAGAAGTTTGTACCAACTATCGACCGACAAGGATAAATGGGTCATTTTCCAACTTGAAATACAATCAAAAGGGTTTGTTTTTCCAACAGTATATGCTTTTTATGTAATTTCTTGTTACCTCAGCCTTAAGGCAAACGATGTATTATAGTAAGGCGAAGATGTAAGACTAGACCTAAAATAACGGAATTTTGACCAGGAGCTCGAACTACCGAGGACAAGTGAACAAGATCTCTTTGCTTTCAGAATCTGAAACAGCATTTTTTGGACAATCTCTTAAAAATCTCTGCATCAAGCCATGATGTTAATTCCTTTCACCTTTTGCACTTATGTTAGTTAAAGACCTAAGCCTGTGAGAATCATTTGAATAAATTCTTTCTTATTCAATAAAAGAAATCGGATCCTTTCAGTTAAAAGGATGAAAGTTCAGTGCGGCCAGAAGATGAGGGTTTTCACCCTTTTGATGGAGACTATTTGAACTCGAAAATTTTGCGTGGCTATCTATCTTGCTAAAAGTCAGGGCGAGATAATGTGTAATCTGGCTCTGATTTCTTCTGGAAAGAAAACATTGAAATGACTGCTCATTTATCACTGTGCCCACCCTCCCCCTCTCCCACCTTGGTTTAATTGACTATGTAACTCCGAGCTGTTTGTGTCTTAGCTTGACTGTTGGAAATGAAACCAACTCCGTGAAGGGAGAGTTTTAAATTATCAGGTTTATTATGGAAAGAAATCATAAGAAAAACATACAGAAAACGGTTGAAAAACTCTACCATCAGCCAAAACTTTGAGGAACCACCCAAATTTTGCTATGACTCATCAGGTTTTTCTTCTTGTATGACTGCTTGGTGAATCTGCAAATGTAGGTTCCCTGACTAATAGTAACTACTTAAGAGTTAAAATACTATTTGTGACATTATCCTTAAACAGATTGCAAGAATACCTACTCTAGTGATTATGGAAATTAAAATGATCAGATCATTTGTTTTTAGTCCAGGTAGCTATTTTAGCCAAACAGACACAGCATTTATTTCCTCTAAGCAGATGCCTGAAATCACACACACACACAAACAAGTCATATAGACTAAAATTTAATCTCATTAGTAATCATTTATAGAACTTATATTTTTATTATATATATATATATGTTAAGATTTCTGACAATGGTAATCCACAATTTTGACAAGAAATCAGTGAAACAACTACTCCCAAATACTGAGAATGCATAAATTAGAATAATCTAAAAATGTTCAAAAGTATTATTTAAAAGATTAAAATATATATGCCATTTAACCTAGCAATTCTATTTCAGGACATTTATTTGACATAAAGAATTAATATCAAGGGATATTAATCATGGTATGTGAATAAAAATTATAATTTAAGGAATATTCACAATAACGAGTGTGTGTGAAAGTCTCTCAGTCACGTCTGACTCTTTGCAACCCCAAGGACTGTAGCCTCCCAGGCTTCTCTGTCCATGGAATTCTTCAGGCAAGAATACTGGAGTGGGTAGCTCTTTCCTTCTCCAGGCATTTTCCCAACCCAGGGATCAAACCCAGGTCTCCCTCATTGCAGGCAGATTCTTTACCATCTGAGCCACCAGAGAAGCCCAAATTATATTCATAGAAAGTATTTGGGAAGACATATATATCACAGAGTAAGGATATTCTGTGTTTTTGTTCAAAAGTTTTATATTATATATATGAAATTTTAAAATACAGAAAAGCTATGTGATAGCAAGCAAGTCTTCCCTTTCGTGATTTTATCCATGTTGTTACTGGAGTTGTTGGCTTTTTCCATATTGGTTCACAAAGTTCTAATTGATTAAGGAAATAAATCTTCTTTCTATTATGTATTTCCAAATATTTTTCCTATTTGAAATCTGTGTTTTGATTTTCTTTATTTAAAATATGTATGTAAACACATTTATCGGTCTTTCCTGGCTTTCAGGTTTCGTGTTTGCTTGGAAAGCCACCTGCCCTATACACACACACTAAAATTACAGTGTTTAAAAGTGTATCACTTTTCTCCTACTAGTTTTATAGTTTTACTTTTTTACTTTTAAATCTTTAGTCCATTTAGAATTTATCTGAATTCAAGCAGTGAATTAGGAATACAGCCTCTTTGCACTAACATGATGAGGAATGCAATTTTCCATTGATCTGAAATATCACTATTTTCAAAAATTAAATTTTCATTTATATTTGGATGTCTAGACTCCTTATATTGTCCAAACAATGTGTCTTTTTACTCAGGTGCCAACACACAATTATTTAAATTAACGTAGTTCATAATATATTTTAATATAGGACACCATTCCTCCCTTATTACTTTATCCCTCTTTATATTCTTTTTAAGAATATATCTGGCAACATAAAATCCAATTTATCTAACAAAAATTTTCTTTGTATCTGTATTGATATTACATTAAATTTATTAACTAAATAGGGCCACTTGATGTCTTCAAAATATTAAGTCTTCAGACCAAGAGCAATATAAATTTTCATGATGAGCTTTCTTTTCCAATTTTAAAAAAAGTGTTCTTCAGTGAGTATTACACTGTCTGGGAGGAACTATATTCTATTAATTGAAACTACACGTTCTCAAGTTTATAAGATCTTGAGCAAGTTACATGAACACTTCGTTCCTCCTTTTTTCTTGGGTATTAATAAGACAGAAATAATAATAGCACCTGCTTCAGAGAGTTGTAGTGAGAATTCAATGAAAACCTCTTCAAAGCACTTAAAACTGTGTGTGGCGACTGTAAGTGCTCAAAACATTTTTCCTTTCTTTGTTGTTGTTATTACAAATGGAACCTTTTCCCCTTTTTAATTTTCTAGCAGATTGTTACTTGTATGAAGAAAACTGCTGATTTTATTAATCAATGTACAAACTACCATATTTATTAATTCTCTTATTATTTCTGTAGCTTTTCAATAGGTTCTCTTCAGTTACCCAAGTATGTAATTTTATCATCTGAAAGCAATTGTAAACTGAAATTGCCTTCAGTTTTCCTCCTGAAAACAATTATAAATTTTCCTTCTCTTATGCAATTTTACTAAACCATTTCTTTCTCTAGTATAATTGCCTTGGCTAAAACTTCTAGGATGATAAAGAATAGTAGTAGAGATAATATAATTTTTTGTCCTTGACTTCAATGAGAATATGTCTAATTCTTCATCATATGTTTTTGTCACGTTACAGAAGTTTCTATTTAGTTATACCATAATATTTATTTTTTTTCAAGGAATGCTTGTGTAGTTAATGCTGTTTCAGAGGAATGAGGTTCACATGCTCTGTGTCCATTGCTTGGGAACAGAGGTACCCATGGGAACAGGAGTATCTCAATTTCAAGACTCGTAAAAATATGAACATAATTATTAAGTCAATGTGCCTATCTATACAGTTAATATAGGCATCTTCAGACATTAAAACCACCAAACCATGTCCCTGAAATAGTTCAAACAATTATAAAAAGAAGGATTCCCCAAGAATCCCCTCCTCAGAGAACACCATTTCATCTGATAAGGCATCTGGAAGTTACTCCACTGAAAAAGATTTCTATCGGAAAGGGGTAATTAAGCAGTAGAGAAATATCAGTCAGAAAAACCTGGATTCCATCAAATTCTCCCTGCTTCTGAATGAGTGAACTTGGGCAGATAATTGCTCTAAGTATTAGTTTTATGTCTATAAAAGGAAATGATATCACATACCTGGAAACGTTATGAGAATTAAACATGATGACACATGTCAAGCACTCAGCCCTCCTGATAGGAAGTAATTCTTTCCCTTCAAATCAAAGTCTTCCAAATTATTACTACATTTGCTTTTAATAAATGAGTAATTCCTAAGAGTAAATCAACTTGTCCTTCACACTTTAGTGCAAATTTACTGCCTTTTAAATACAAATATTACTTTTGGAGGCTAATGTTGCTGAAATGTTTGTAATCTTATAAAAGCTTAATAATGAATGCAGAAGGAATTGTTACAAAGAGGAAATAAACCTACATTTCTATAAAACTACCAAATGAATTGAAGGAATATAAAACATGATATGGTCCCAGTGAAATTTAGTCTTTTAAAAGGTGTAAGATATAGATTTTTCAAATGTAATTCTTTGCTTTGCACTTGTTTAAATGTCATATGGAAGAAAAGTGATTTATAATTACATATCATGGCTAATAGTTTCATCAAAATTATAACAATAATTCAGTTGTAATTATGTTAAAAATTTAAGAACTTGTATTTTAATTGTCCTGAAATTGGTGCTTATTAAATGCTTATTAAAATGCATAAATTAAATACATTTACATTTAATGCATTTACAGTCATTTTGTTTACAGAAATTTTCATGGTAAGTGGATCTGCTCAAACACATAGGATGGGGATTTCTAGCTTAAAATTGATAAAAGTTCACATTGCAGACTATAATGATTAATTTCTCTAGAAACTTTAGGTTAAGATATACATCTAAATTGTCAGAGAAGTAAAATATTTTACTTAGAGAAAGGGGAAGAAAAAGAACCATAACTTGGAGCATACAATAAACATAAGATAAAGTGCATGCATGCTAGGTTAAGTCGCTTCAGTCGTGTCCGACTCTGTGCGACCCCATAGATGGCAGCCCACCAGGGTCTTCCGTCCACAGGATTCTCCAGGCAAGAATACTAGAGAGGGTTGCCATTTCATAAATGATAGCAAAAGGTCATGATCATAGCAACCTTAGGATGTACTAATCTGTGTGTGTGTGTGTGTGTGTGTGTGTGTGTGTGTTCTCACATCACCCTCATAACAATCCTATGAAGCTAAAAGAGGTTAATCATAAAGTCAGAGAGAAGCAGAACTGGGAACCACCTATCCATCTAGATATGTGTATGCATGCTAAGTTGTGTCCAACTCTTTCGTGACCCCCATGGACTGTAGCCCACTAGGCTCCTCTGTCCACGGAATACTGCAGGCAAGAATACTGGAGTGGGTTGCCATGCCCTCCCCCAGCAGATCTTCCCGACCCAGGGATCAAACCTGTATCCCCTATGTCTCCTGCATTGGTAGGCAGATTCTTTACCACTGAGCCACCTAGGAAGCCCCATCCATTTGGATACAGACTAGCAAAGCCCATTGTATCCTTGGACTGTGCACGTGTAACAACCAATAAATTCTCTTTGCTTAAACCATGATGGGTCTTCTGTCACTTGACACAGAACCAGTACAAAGGCTCATTTTTATTTGGGAGTCTAAACAATGCAAGAAAGAGCATTCTAAAGTGAGTTCCACAAATAACAACAACAAAATTAGCATGGCTATTAACTTCAACATCTTTCCTATAGCTCTTACCAGCACAGTTTGCTACCAATGCTGAAATAACATTGAGTGGTTTGAATTTCACCTCCTCTACTCTCCTTTCCCTCCTCTCTAATGGAGCTGCTTAATGAGTAGTGAAAAGTCCGAAAAGGTGAATGAGAAAGAGAATGGGATAATCAATTCCAAAGGAAGTAAATGTCTTTAGATTTAATGTCAAGTCCTATATAGACGGATGCAATAAATATCTCTGTGTGTCCTTTTGTTGTTATTTAGTCACTATTGTATCCAACTCCCTTGCCGCCTCAGGGACTGGAGCCCGCTATGCTCCTCTGTCCATGAGATTTCTCAGCCAAGAATACTGGAATGGTTTGCCATTTCCTTCTCCAGGAGAATCTTCCCAACCCAGGGATCAAACCCAAGACTCCTGCATTGGCAGGCAGATTCTTTACCACTGAACCACCTGGGAAGCCAAATATGTTTAGAAAACAAATCAATGTTTGCCTAGGGCTGAAGGCAGAAGTGAGGGAACTTCGCAGAGTGAAAGAAATGGTCTAAAGGATTGGGATAATAGTGACGGCTGCATACCTCTACAAATTGACTAACACCTTTTTTAATTTAAGGGTGAAGTTTGTGGTATATATATGATACTTCAAAAATCTGCTGAAAATTAAAATGTTGTCATAATAGCTCTGAGATACTAAATCTGATCATTGATTTCACTTAAGGCAATTAATAAATTATTTGGGCTTTTGAACAACCAGTTTCAGTACGTTAAATTTTCGCATTTACACAGATTGCTTAACTAGAGCCTTTTAAAGTAAAGTGAAAATAGAAGAGGTCTGGCAGCTTGAAAAGACTTGCTGTTGAAGATGGCAGCTGAGTAAGAATGAGCTGGATTATTTGCTAAGGGGCCTACAGTATGACACTGGAATGATAACTACCACTCCACATACTAGTAGAGAAATCTCAAAACAGCAGCCGATTTCCCAAGGGATCCTATGTCATGATGAGGAAGGATTACAGGAAACTTCTACTAACACTTTATTTTCCTTCCTGGAGCTCCGGGAGAGGTTTCAGTAACTCGGTAGACAGGTCAATGGCTACTTACCCTATAGAGTTACCCACAGCCTTCATGATAACTTATGCCTTGCCTACTCCTTTTAAAACCCTCTTTCCTTTTGTCAGAGGCATGTAAGTTTTGTGTTTCCACAAGTTTGTAACTCTCAGTTGAGTTTGGTTTGTGACCTGGTAGTTGTTAACTGAAATAGGACATCACACCAAACATGTCTTCAAAGGAAACCAACTACAAGAAAGCCAGGAATAAGACCGATTTGGCCAAATCAATCCCACTCTTCTGGATATAATTTAAATGAAACAGAGCATTTTTTGTCACAAAATGGACAGACTTAAAGCTAAAATATGTGAAAAGAAAGCTAAAATATTCAGTACTGTTTTAAATTACAATTATGTTTGTGGAGCAGATAAGGAAAGGAATTACTTAGATAATTTAGGCTCTTTCCTAAGATACCAGTTTTGTCTCAGTTATCTTGATATTTCAGGGAAAAAAAATTGTCATAGATTGTGCTAAAGCTGAAAACTCTTCTAATGGTTTTGCATATGTACAAACAATGTAAGTGAAGTATGTTAGTGTAGAGTTTAACATACTAGAAACAAGCAGTTAAAAAAGGCACTATCACTCTTAACATTTTCCCTGTAGAGAAAATTATTAGATGACAGAGCATGTGGCCACCTGACAGATAGCCATCAGCATAGTTTGTACTACATTCTTTTTTTATGTTATTTAAAAAGAACATTATTCCAGATATTTGGTATCTCAACAGGATTGAGTTTCTCTGGCACTGAATACTTTTTAAATAGATATCAGTCACTTCATCTAAAAATTCATGAGCATTTTAGGATGTGAGAAAGAATATTTTATTCCTGTGTCATTCTTTTCTATAGGTAAAAGATATAAGAATATCTACAGGGGCTTTAAGACAACATTATTCTTTTAACTAGTTTCACGGTACGTGTCAATACCACAGCTAGTATAAAAAATGGAAGTCTAATACAATGTGAGTTTTTTTATATGCCAATGTGGTTTATTGTCTTTATATGCCAATGTGTTTTATTATTTTTATATGCCAATATGTTTTATTTTAACACACATATACGTCTGAACTATCGCTAAATAATTTAGTGCACTAAATTTAGCTTCTAAAATAATAGCTCACCTAGAAAATCCCTCAGGGAGGTCACTCATTAGCATTACTCCCACTGATCCAGTGGATTTCTGTGTTAGTATAAATTGCTATTTAAGATCTAATCAGTTCTCATATTTCACCGATGAACCCATAATAATATGGCCACCAGAAGCAGAAAGAAGCAATGAAGGACTCTTCTCTAGAATCTTCAGAGAAAGCACGACCCTGTGTACACCTTGATTTTGAACTTCTGGTCTTGATAACTGTGAGAGCGTACATTTCTGTTGCCTTAAGCCACCCAATTGTGTGGTAACTTCTTACAGCAGCCATAGCAAATTAATGCAAGTCTTGTCCTTTAAAATCCCTAAGTTCATTCTTTAGTCATTAAATCAATAGACAAGGGTTATTGGCCTTTCTTAATAAGAATGAAATTAGAGGGACTTCCTTGGTGGACCAGTGGTTGAGAGTTCGCTTTCCAGAGAAGGGGGTATAGGTTCGATCCACAGTTGGGGAGCTAGGATCTCACGTGCTTCACAACCAAAAAGTCAAAATATAGAACAGAGGGGCTTCCCAGGTGGCGCTAGTGGCAAAAAATTCACCTGCAATGCAGAAGCCGCAGGAGACGCAGGTTTGATCCCTGGGTCAGGAAGATCCCCTGGAGGAGGAAATGGAAACCCACTCCACTATTCTTGCCTGGAAAATCTCATTCACAGAGGAGCCCAGCAGTGTACAGTCTATGGGGTTGTAGAGTCAGACACAACTAAGCAACTGAACATAAATACTGGACCAAATATAAAGACTTAAAAAGTGGTCCACATCAAAAAAAAATCTTTAAAAGAATGAAGTTGGAGGCCACAATTATAAGATGTGACCTTCTGGTTTTCAGTTGGAACAATTTTTTTTTAAACTGAAATCTAGTTTTCAAAGTTGGTAACAGCATTGCCAATGTAGAGGCAGCAGATTGTCTTCATTATGAATAGTCTATTTTCTTTTCAAGAAATGCAAGCAATTATTTAAAATTGGGTCCATATAGAGGCCAAAAAAAGTCATTTATTAATGGAATTCCATCACTTTTTAAAATCACAAAAAGTCAAAAGAGATGATAACCCAGCATCAAATTTAAAATAAATATCCCAAATAAATAGGACTATTATATATAAATATAAATGTGTCTGTTCAGTTCAGTTCAGTCGCTCAGTCATGTCTGACTCTTTTCAACTCCATGGACTGCAGCACATCAGGATTCCCTGTCCATCACTAACTCTTGGAGCTTACTCAAACCAATGTCCATCAAGTCGGTGATGTCATCCAAGCATCTCATCCTTTATCTTCCCCTTCCCCTCCCGCCTTCAATCTTTCCCAGCCTCAGGGTCTTTCCCAGTGAGTTAGTTCTTCACATCAGGTGGCCAAATGCTTGTAGTTTCAGCTATTAATGTGTCTATTAATCTTTGGCAATAGCTTTTTAAATTAAAAATACAGCTACTTGAATGATAAAGAAATTTATGATTTTTACCTCTAGAGTCAAACTTAGTGATATCAGTAACTTACTATGAGGCCTTTACAAAACATGATATATCTTTATTCTACCACAGTCTAGATTTCAAAAATATAATTTTGGGGGAAAAGAAGAATGATTTCTAATAAAACACAAACACACACACACACACACACACACACACATTTAAATCACCAGAAAGTGAAGGGGAAAACTTATAGTAGTTATAGCTTAATATTGAATAGATTTTTAATTTTGTGACTGCCATCATAAGCTGTTTTTCAGGACAGAATTCTAGATATTGAAATTACTCCTGTCCTCCCCCACGTTTTTAGGGCTTAGTTGTTAGAAAGCAATTTCTGCCAAGGTCAATTGTTTTTCATATTTTTAAATTTATTTATTTTTATCTTAATGCAGCACGTGGGATCTAGCTCCCTGACCAGGGACTGAACCCAGACCTCCTGCATTGGGAATTCAGTCTTAACCACTGGATCACCAGGAAAGTCTTGAAACTGATTTCTTTGTTGACATTGCTGTTGAAAGCCATATCCTTTATAATCTTCAGTTCAGTTCAGTCACTCAGTCGTATCCGATTCTTTGCAACCCCATGAATCGCAGCATGCCAGGCCTCCCTGTACATCACCAACTCCCGGAGTTCACTCAGACTCATGTGCATCGAGTCCGTGATGCCATCGAGCCATCTCATCTTCTGTTGTCCCCTTCTCCTCCTGCCCCCAATCCCTCCCAGCATCAGAGTCTTTTCCAATGAGTCAACTCTTCGCATGAGGTGGCCAAAGTACTGGAGTTTCAGCTTTAGCATCATTCCCTCCAAAGAACACCCAGGGCTGATCTTCAGAATGGACTGGTTGGATCTCCTTGCAGCCCAAGGGACTCTCAAGAGTCTTCTCCAACACCACAGTTCAAAAGCATCAATTCTTCAGCGCTCAGCTTTCTTCACAGTCCAACTCTCACATCCGTACATGACCACTGGAAAAACCATAGCCTTGAATAAACGGACCTTTGTTGGCAAAGTAATGTCTCTGCTTTTCAATATGCTACCTAGGTTGGTCATACCTTTTCTTCCAAGGAGTAAACATCTTTTAATTTCATAGGCTGCAGTCACCATCTGCAGTGATTTTGGAGCCCAAATAAAGTCTGACACTGTTTCCACTGTTTCCCCATCTATTTCCCATGAAGTGATGGGACCAGATGCCATGATCTTCGTTTTCTGAATGTTGAGCTTTAAGCTAACTTTTTCACTCTCTTCTTCCACTTTCATCAAGAGACTTTTCAGTTCCTCTTCACTTTATAATCTTACCCCTAGTCTAAAGTGAAAATGTGTGGGAGGAAGTGAAATGCAACTATTGAAAAGGGCCATAAAAGTAACTGTCATAGCAACAACCTTCATCATCACAACAACCATTGTCTGTGTTTGCCACATCCTAAGCACTGTGCTGTGCTGTGCTGTGCTTAGTCACTCAGTTGTGTCCAGCTGTTTGCGACCCCATGGACTGTAGCCCACCAGGCTCCTCATCCATGGGAATTCTCCAGGCAAGGATACCAGAGAGGGTTGGCATTTTCTACTCCAGGGGATCTTCCCAACCCAGGGATCAAACCCAGGTCTCCCATGTTGCAGGCGGATTCTTTACCAACTGAGCCAGCAGGGAAGCCCAAGAATACTGGAGTGGGTAGTCTATCCCTTCTCTAGAGGATCTTCCCAACCCAAGAATCGAAAAGGGGTCTCCTGCATTGCAGGCAAATTCTTTACCAGCTGAGCTACCAAGGAAGCCATGTTAAGCACTAAACTAAGTCATTTTACATGTATCATCTCTACGAACACACCCTAAACATTCTAGGACCTATGTCTGCTGTTATCAGATTAAATAGGAGGGCTCTGAGACCCAGCAAAGTTAAATGAAAGGACTTGTCCAAGTTCACACAACAAACTGGTTGTAAAAGCAGAACTTAGACCCACTCTCTTAGTGTCCTACTTGCCACAATAATTTAAGAGAAAAACATAAGAACAAAAATCATAATTCTATTAAGAACATCCACATTTTATAATTTAATAGGATGTGAGCATTACCTTATCCATCCAACATTTGGTTCACTCTTCTGCCTAGATTCATTTGAGAAATGTTATACTCTACCCTTCCTGGGTAGATTATCTCACTGTGGTCAGTTCTTCAATTGAGGTAAAAGGGAAAGAAGTTAATAGTTCATGTGAGGGGCAGTTTATTATTTGCCTAAAATTTTAGCTGAAAATAATACTGGTTTTATCTAAAATATGTCAGAGTGACCAGTTAAAAAGCCCCCAGTACAGTCAATCAACTGTTTGTTGTGTCTATAGGGTAATCCCCAAAAAGACATTTATCAAATTTTCTTACTGCATTGATCTAACCTAGGTTTATTTCTGTATGGGAACTGTGTGGAAAACTCAAATGCGCTGGATGGAGAATTCCTAAATTCTTCTATTGATGGGCTCTTTAGAATTGACTTAATGCTTCTAACTACAGAAGGTCCTCCTTTCTCTGGGCAGATTGCCCTCTTCAAATTTTAAGAATGAGTATCAGATGACCCTCCTCGTCATAGACCATGAATCTGGATTTAAAGCTCTTCATCCTAATGATTCCTCAGAAAAGGAAACCAAGACAAAGTCCAAGGTCTGTTGTTCTTATTGTTGTCATTGTGGTTGAAATAACAACATTGGAATACCGTAAACTCTCAGATGACAGTTCTAGGCATATCCTGACTGTATTGAAAGCTGGAAATAATAATAAATAAGGAAAACCTTTTTTCCAGTTATAATTTCCAAAGGCAAATGCCAGGGACTGATTTGTGTCCTTTCTGCCTCCAAATTCATGTCAAAACCCTAACCTCCAATGTAACTGTATTTGGAGATAGGGCTTTGGGGAGGCAGTTAAGGTTAAGAGAGTTCGTAAAGGTAGTGTCTGATAGCATTGCTGGCCTTATGAAGACAAGGAACAGACCTTTCTATTTTTCTCTTTCCTCAAAAGTACTCAGAAGGGAAATCATGTGAGGACAGAGCAAGAAGGTGACCATCTGCAAGCCAGGAGGCAAGTTCCCGCTAAAAACCAATCATGCCGGTCCCCGATCTCCGATTTCTAACACCCAGAACAGTAAGAAATAAATACTTGTTGCTGAAGTCACCAGTCTATGGCATTTTCCTGACTAAGATAATAAACTATTAGAAAGCCTTAAAATATATCAGAAAAATGAATACATTTTTAAAAGCTTTCTACTTGCTCTAAACCCATATAAATTTACCTGCTGCATGATCAGATTGATAGAAATTAAACAGGCAACAAAGAAGTTTTCAATTAGGGCCAGTAATCATAACAGCCTTAACAACCTACACATTTTTATTGATCATTTCTCAAACATGGTAACTTTAACAAGCCATTTCACCAAGAGTAAGTTAATCACAGCATTAGCTGGAATGGCTCACACTGGAAAGGCAGAATGAGTGTTCTCAGATGCACAATCAGAAGTAGGTTGTTAAATATTTTTCAACTAATTCTGAGCTCCAAATAAGTGAAGTCCACTGGTACTTAGAACAAATTACAAAATTCATAAAGAACTTATGATCTGCCTTTTCTATCAGAATCAAACAAAAAATTTTATCCTAGCTACAGTTAATTTGACCCTTTATGCTACAAATATACTAGCAGAAACTAAACTGACTCCCCTTCTTTCTATCAGTGGGTCCCCTCAGCTCTGAGTTTAGCAGAACATACTGAGACACTATATTTCCAAACTTTCCTTGCAGCTAAAGAGGCTAATAGAATGGGAGCAGAAATGATATGCATAACTTCCAGCTCCAATTATTATAAGGAACCTGCTTGCCCCCCACCCTCTTTTCCCTCCTTCCCGAGGGCTGGTGAGGGTAGGCTGACTTCACCTATGTATCTGAAGTCATCCTCCCAAAGGATGACAGAGTAACAGACAGAAGAAACCTGGGTGCCTGGGTATCTTCATGCAGCAGAGTCAACCACCCACCCTGGACCACCTGCCGAGGTCTGCACTATAAGAAAGAGAGAAGGAGATTGTGATGTGTCTGAGACACTGTATACTGAACTTGTGTTTAGTCCTCTAAATAGTGTGCATATCTTACAGTTCACGGTGTGCTTTCCACATGCTATGGCCTAACATCCACCCATGTATTCAACAACTAATTTTTAAGTACAGATTTTGTGTTAGCCCTGTCCTAGGCTCTGAGCACACAACTAAGCCATGCACACAAAGTCCCTGAACTCATGAAACTTTCATTACAGTAATGGAGGAGGACACTTTCATTACACTGATGAGAGAAAATAACAAACACAATAATTTCAAGACAGTAACAATAATTTAAAGTGAGGTTTCTAGACTCAGATTTGTCTCATTTATATCCAGACTTTGCCATTTATCCCCTGTAATGGCCAGCCTCCAAGAATGATCCCCACTCCCCTACACACATATACACTGAAACACATCTCCTCATTTATAGGCCCTTCCCTTGAATCTGGGCAGGCTCCATGACTTACTTTTGACCCATAGAAAGAGGCTGAAATGATGCTATGTAACTTTTAAGTGGATCACAATAAACTGTGGAAAATTCTGAGAGAGATGGGAATACCAGACCACCTGACCTGCCTCTTGAGAAATCTGTATGCAGGTCAGGAAGCAACAGTTAGAACTGGACATGGAACAACAGACTGGTTCCAAATAGGAAAAAGAGTACGTCAAGGCTGTATATTGTCACGCTGCTTATTTAACTTCTATGCAGAGTACATCATGAGAAACGCTGGACTGGAAGAAACACAAGCTGGAATCAAGATTGCTGGGAGAAATATCAACAACCTCAGATATGCAGATGACACCACCCTTATGGCAGAAAGTGAAGAGGAGTTAAAAAGCCTCTTGATGAAAGTGAAGGAGGAGAGCGAAAAAGTTGGCTTAAAGCTCAACATTCAGAAAACTAAGATCATGGCATCTGGTCCCATCACTTCATGGCAAATAGATGGGGAAACAGTGGAAACAGTGTCAGACTTTATTTTTCTGGGCTCCAAAATCACTGCAGATTGTGACTGCAGCCATGAAATTAAAAGACGCTTACTCCTTGGAAGAAAAGTTATGACCAACCTAGATAGTATATTCAAAAGCAAAGACATTACTTTGCTGACTAAGGTCTGTCTAGTCAAGGCTATGGTTTTTCTTGTGGTCATGTATGGATGTGAGAGTTGGACTGTGAAGAAGGCTGAGTGCCGAAGAATTGATGCTTTTGAACTGTGGTGTTGGAGAAGACTCTTGAGAGTCCCTTGGGCTGCAAGGAGATCCAACCAGTCCATTCTGAAGGAGATCAACCTTGGGATTTCTTTGGAAGGAATGATGCAGAAGCTGAAGCTCCAGTACTTTGGCCACCTCATGCGAAGAGTTGACTCATTGGAAAAGACTCTGATGCTGGGAGGGATTGGGGGCAGGAGGACAAGGGGACGACTGAGGATGAGATGGCTGGATGGCATCACGGACTCGATGGATGTTAGAATGAGTGAACTCCGGGAGATGGTGATGGACAGGGAGGCCTGGCGTACTGCAATTCATGGGGTTGCAAAGAGTCAGACACGACTGAGCAACTGAACTGAACTGAACTTTTAAATTGAAGTCATAAGAAGGCCTTCAGCTTCCACCTGAGTCTTACAGAAAGGAGACTCACTTTCTGCTCACCCAGAAAGGAGTTAACTACCATGTAAAAAGCTCAACTGCCTGAGACTGCCAGGCTGAGGAAGCCACGTGGAGAGGGTGCCTGGAGAGAGATGCCTGGTCAGACCCTGGCTGACATAGCCATCCCAGGGTGTGAATGAAGTCATCTTGAATGTTCAGCCTAATGAAGCCTTCAGAGGACTCCAGAAACCTTCTGACTGAGAGATGCCAAGTGAGGACCAACCAGCGAGCCCAGTCAACTCATGGAACCAAGAGAAATGACACAAACTTAAGTCACCAATAAGGGTTATTACATAGCAGAAGCCAACTGGATCCCCAACTTCATGAGTTAAACACATTTATTAATCTCCCTGTGCCTCTGCTTTCTCATCTCTAAGGTTCCTATATCATAAGGTTGCTATTAGAACTGAGTTCATCTGGAAAGTACTTAAAACAATGCCTGGTTTGTAATAAACATTTAGTCAATGTTGGCTACTATTAGTTATCATCAATAAATAAAATATTGATGATAGGACAGAAATATTGAGAGTAGATACTCAGGAAGATGACTTTGAGCTTAGACCTGAAAAGTAAGCACTCCAGCATCCAGAGAGCCAGGGAGGAGCCTACAGACAGGCAGGTGCAAGGATGAGGCACCTGGGGTAGCAACAACCCACTGTTTTTGAGAGACAGAGGAATGAGCAATGTGGTTGGATGGTGGTGAGCAAAGTAGAGTCATGTAACCATGATGAGGAATTTGAATTTTATATTAAACACAATGTGAAGTTTTGAGGGATTTGGGAAGAGGAATGACTTGAATCAATCTGTTAGAAGAGGATTTTAGAAAGGTGAGAATGGAGGCAAAAGGATCCCCTAGAAGACTTCTGCAGTCATCTTAGTAAAAGACTTTGGTGATTTGAACAAGTGTTTAGCAGGGGAAATAGGGAGAAGAGGGCAGACTTAAGGATGAGCTCCTTGAATAAGTGGCCCTTGGGCAGCCCATCAGGTTCCCATGGTAAACTGAGATTTATTTTAACAAGGTCACTTTGGAACTTACATTACTTTAACCCATTAGACAGAATTCAAACCATTATACCCAAGGATGGCTCAAATCTATCTCATTTTGTATAGGACAGGCTTCAACTGTGATAGATTATTATTACTAAATACTGAGTAACAAAATATAAGTTTTTCACTCATTTCCTATTATTCAAATAAGAAAAGTAAATCAAAGCAATATTTCTGAGTAGAGGAGCATTACAAGGTAAATCAGGTTGCAAGTGCAATTGGCAAGGCTGTGGCTGGCCACTTATGTGAGCCTGCCCAGAATTCATGACCATGTAGGGCCTCCTGGGTTCTTAGTCCCTTCCAGTTCTAAAAGGCTATTCCTTTGGGGCTCTGTTGTAAAATTCTACACTACCTGGAAATATTTTATGCTCATGAGGTCAAGAGTCAAACTCTGAGTACTTTTTTGATGGTCCAAGGAGCTAAACTACGTGACTCATGACTCTTGGCTCCTCAAGGTTAAAAGTACCTGCCACAGGATGTAATTACACGCAGATAACCACCAGAAGGAAGGTTTGATTGTAATGCCCATATTCTCCTAATCTGACAGGCAGGGGGCTGACAGTGAGTTGGCCTCTTTGTTTTATCACCATCGATAAACCGTATTAATCCAAAAGAGAGGGCATATGTGTATACACATATGTATATTCACTTTGTTGTACAGCAGAAACTAGCACGATGTGGTGAAGCAACTACCCCCCCCAAAAAAAACCATGTAATGCTTTATAGGTATCATTCATATAATACTTAAGATTTATTCTTTTTAGGAAAACTTGGGAGGTTTTGCTCAGGCTTTATATGAAGACATGGAAAAGTCATCACTCAAGCAGGTTTTTCTAAAACTTCACTGTTATTTGTGGAAAGCCTCTGCCACACATTTCTATTAGGATTTCCATTTCACAGATTCACAGATATACAAGACAAACTTATGGTTACCAAAGGGGAAAGCAGGGGAGAGATAAATTGAGAATTGGGGATTAACAGATACACACTACCACATATAAAGTAGATAAACAACAAGAACCCACTGTATAGCACAGGGAGCTATATTTAATATCTGATAATAACCTTTAATGGACTTCCCCGGTGGCTCAGACAGTAAAGAATTCGCCTGCAATGCAGGAGATCTGGGTTTGATCCCTGGGTCGGAAAGATCCCCTGGAGAAGGGAATGGCTACCCATTTTAATATTCTTGCCTGGAGAATCCCATGGACAGAGGATCCTGGTGGGCTACAGTCCATGAGGTCACAAAGAGTCAGACATGACTGAGTGACTCACACACACACACACACACATACACAATAACCTTTAATGAAATAATCTGGGAAAGAATATATAACTGAATCACTTTATTGTATACCTGAAATATTGCAAATCAACTACACTTCAAATGTAACTTAAAAAAAGATGTTCATTTCACATAGCAGTTCTTCCTTTCATGATGACAACAGAAAGGAGAGATTCTGTTGATAAAATGGGAGAATGGAGGTTAAGAACCTCGTATGGCATCTGATAGGAGAGTTGCTCAGGTTTTCCTCTCTTCTTTCCTAATACTGCGCAGGTCTAATCAAATAAGTCAGCCTTAAATGGCAACCCACTCCAGTGTTCTTGCCTGGAGAATCCCAGGGATGGGGGAGCCTGGTGGGCTGCCGTCTGTGGGGTCGCACAGAGTCGGACACGACTGAAGCGACTTAGCAGCAGCAGCAGAAGAAGAAGACTTAGGAGGACAATAAACTTGATTTGTGAGAATTTTACCTCTCACTATCTAAGTTTCCTTCAGCTCACTTGCTCCTTATGGTAGACTCTGTCCTTCACGTGCTCATGGCTTGGTTGCTCTTAGAGTTACATTATGGAGCACGTGGAATATAAGATTAACTCTTGGGTCTAAAAGCCAGGATGAGTCTTTCTTTGGACTTTACTGTTGTTGTTTTCCAGCTTTAAACTTTAGTGCTATAGCACTGGATATACAATTCATCGAATTAAATGTGAAAAGGAGGGGGAGGGTAAGGTGAACACCAAGAGAACTTATGAATACTGATCAAAAACATTGCTAGGTAGGAAAAAATATGAAAAAGAATGTATATACAGTATATGTATAACTGAACCACTTTGCTGTACAATAGAAATTAACATAACATTATAAATTAACTATCCTTCCATAAACTAAAATTTTTTTTTTAAACGATGCCAGGTAAAGATAATAGCATCACCATCACTGATGTCCTCCATAGCCACCAGTCTCACTCACTGCTGCAGGCACTTTGGCTGCCAAAATATAACAGGCCAGCATCAAATTATGAGTTATAAATTCAGAACGAGTAAGGGGAGATAATGCTCACTTAACAAAATAAGTTAAAATTTAATAAAGTAGAGTAAAATTCCAATAATCTTATAAGCTGAAGATGGAAAGTAATCAATCAATGGCACATGAGACAGTGGTAATGATGGTCAATGGAGAAAGAGGTATCAATTTGCATGCAAGGTCAGCATATAGTTGAACTGGTGGTGGTTACCATCGAACAAAGAAAATAACACACCTGGAGGTGTTAATTATCAGTGAAGAAACCAAGAGAAAATTGGCACCTTTGTCAATTTGCCAGCCTGTATGCCTCTTGGACAAATAGTAGGGAGTATGAGAAAAGGATTAAAATTCAAATTTAAAGACATATTTTTGTACTCCCCTGGGGAAAGAGAATGTGATGGTAGATGAAGTCAGTTCAAAAGAAGCCTTGATGTTTTTCCTCTCATAAAAAAAAGGAAGCAAATTATCCCATCCAAGTGCTACTGAATCAAATTTGAACTTCCTGGAAATTTATCAGTTGATAAACCAGGATTTACGTTCAAGGATACATTCCATGTCTAATCTTCATTTTACTACTTTTAGAGATAAATTTTCCTTAGCATTGAAATCTTTCAAAGATAGCCTTTCTTGCAGAACAAATTGTTAGAAGTGTGCAACAAATTGGCCAGATGTCTTTGCGGGCATAGACATCTTAAAAGTAAGGTAAGAACTTTTAGTTAACTACCTCATGCTCTCAAATCACTGGTTTTCTCTTTAGCTCTTCGAAACTTTATGTTGAAAAGATTTCTCTTGTTATTGAAAGAGTTAATACAGTTTCTCAAAAATGCTTCTCTTCTCGTAGAATTATAGTTTATATTTTGGGAGAATCTGGCACAGTTTAAGTTACAGCTTGACTGATTTTCTTGGTTGAATCCAACGATAAGTCATTCCCCCAACCCACCTGTCCCTAAGTATTTATTAGCAGGGTAGACACAAAATGTCAAGGGGAAAAGGTATTATTCATATTAATCTATTGTCTTCAAGACGGCACCTCAAGGTACCTAAATAACAGCCTTCTTCATAGCTTGCTCCCAAACTGGTAGCTATCACTTAGAGAGTTTTTACAAATGCTCCAAGTTCATTATCAATCCACTCATCCTTCCCAGTCTAAATGTGTCACTGTGGGATAATTGGACTTAATTCTTACTTATCTAAAAAAAAAAAAAAAACTAATTACTAGGCGTGCGCATACATACACACACAGACACACATACATAAACTCAGCTTGTGGCATGAAGCTATTTTGATCCTTTCTAGAAATTGCTATTTTTAAGAGACTGATATTTATTGCACACTTTAAGACTTAGAAAATCAGACAGCGGAAATCTATTCAGTTGTATATATCACTATGATTGTTATTATCCCACAAACAGTCTCAGTAGTTTACCAGCTGAAGTGAAGCAGAAAACCAGACCCTCTTCCTCCAGTAAGAAAAGGACTCCAAGTAAAATCTTCTGAGCTTACTAGCCTTGTATGTGGTAAATCCATAGTTCTGATTCTCAATTATCATCCCATTCCAGAGCCCAAATAAATAATCTGTGGTTATTTTGCATATATCTCAGTATCTACACACACATACACGTTTCACAAAGTATTGGTCAATGCCCATTTCACATAGCTCTTTTAGTCTAAAAATAACTTTAACTTTCATGTCTTACCAAGACTGAGAAAAGGGAGGGTAAATCAAAGAAATCTAGTTTGGGAATCAGAGGGGAAACATTTAACAGGCCCGTTGGGTGTTCTCTTAATGCTGTTTTGGATCTCAGATTAAATTATTATACTTTCTGTGTTGTAGGGCTGGGTCATTTGTGCATGAAGACAAAGGCAACTTCAACTTGATATTTCTATCATCTCTGCTGTGGGAAGAGTCCTTTTCCTGGTTTATAACATCAATCACTCTCGTAATAAATCTTGGTAGTGGATATGGTCATTTAAATCTCCACCTGCACAAACAACAGAAAATAAGAGAGCTCATAAATCTCTACACTGGTGATTAACAAATTTTGGATCCTGGGCAAAGATATTATGGGGGGGGTCTCCCTAATTCATTAATAAAGACTGATTTGCTGACAATCTGTTTAGTTTACAGCATAGGGGGAAAGCAAACAAGACCTTGCTAACAAAACAAAACGTTAGAGGTTAGTGAATTCCCAGCTGAGCCCAGGATTAGAGATACGGTATCTCAGTTTAAGAGAGGGGTACAGATTCCCAGCCAAAAGCTCAGAATCCGCTCTTACATTCTGCTCCAGTCCCCTCAACTTCAGTGCCTAATTCCAAGGAAAGAAAACCTGGAGAAGAACTAGTAAGAGAGGTCCATGCCTTCTGTATCTCTGGTTTCATTTCATCGATGTCGTTCAATCCCTCGATTTCTGGTCCCCTTGCTTTTCTACTTACTCCTTGAATTTTCTTCTTCTCCAGGAAAGATGGTTGGGGCTGGAGTTAGGGGTGGGGAAAAAAAAATCTTTCTGAACTGGATAATATTGCTCAATGTTTTGTAATGTCAGCCTTACAGGCAGAACCCCGGTAGCCAAAAGAAGGCAGAACAGGGAGGGAAGAAAGCAGAAGTCCGGGACCAGGCGATACTTGAGGCAACTAACATTTTAAGACAATATTAAATGGATCTCTAGAAAGAAATTTAGGGGAAAGTTTTAATTTCATTAAGAAAAATTATCAACTAACAAAATACGTTCCACAAATCCATGTTACTCTATCTCATTTCCCCCCCACGCCGCCTTAAATGTGTGTGTTGTGTGTGGGTGTGCAATGATTATGTCTGGTGTGTACACACGGGCAATTCCTTGATATCTTTAAAGTGACCAGCGGCAAGTGGATTTTTTGGTACTTTCTCTGTCATCACCCTAAAGATCCTATAAAGCACCTACTTCCTTAATTCACCGCAGTTTAGGCGAGAAGATACCTTGGAAAAGCCATAGTCTTATAGTGTTGGCAGGAGGTGGTGGATCCGTGTCTAGATTTTCACTGGTGTTTTCTGTGAGCAAGTGGGGAGCCGGGGGATGAGATCTGCAAGGCCCAGAAAAAGCAGCGATGTGGTCGTTTTCCTAAAGTTCTCAGACAAGAGTCCGCTATGACCTCCTAAGAAGGAAAGCCGGCCTTAAGAGATGGGCCCCGGGAAAGGAGCTTGGGTGGGCCCCGCTGCTCCCTGGTTCATCCCAAAGTGGGAGAAGGTGACTGGTATTCGCGTCCTGCGGTGGAGTTGGTTTCCATTACAAGTTGGAAATCAGGGGCCGTGCGTGAGAGTTTCCCTGGGGTTGTGAAAGGGGTCTAAGAGCTTTGCTGGGGCCTGGCAGGCCCCTCCCCTGGGCGGCAAGGATCCGCCTCTCTATTCCCCAGATAAATGCCTAGTGTCCACCGAATTCCTCCGCGCTCTCTCACAATCCTCTCCGGCCACGACTCCGGGGGTGGGGAAACAGCGCGTCGGTTTCCTGCCCGCAGAAGCCCTCGCGGCTTCTTCTCCCGACTCTGCGAAGGGGAGAGGGGTGTGAGACCCAGCCAGACCCCCACCTCCCGGCTCCCCACCCGAGGTGGCCGCCTCATACTCCACATTCGGGGGCTCATTGCTTTCGAGGTCTCTCTCTCCTCTTCCCTCTCTCCTCTCTCCCTTCCCTCTCTCTTTCATCCTCTCCCCCAAACATGTCCACCGGCTCCCTGAGCGATGTGGAGGATCTTCAAGAGGTGGAGATGCTGGACTGCGACGGGCTGAAAATGGACTCGAACAAGGAGTTTGTGACTTCCAACGAGAGCACCGAGGAGAGCTCCAACTGCGAGGCCGGGTCTCCCCAGAAGGGCCGCGGCGGCCTGGGCAAGAGGAGGAAGGCACCCACCAAGAAGAGCCCCTTGAGTGGTGTCAGCCAGGAGGGGAAACAGGTTCAGCGCAACGCGGCCAACGCGCGCGAGCGAGCCCGCATGCGGGTGCTGAGCAAGGCCTTCTCCAGGCTCAAGACCACCCTGCCCTGGGTGCCCCCGGACACCAAACTCTCCAAGCTGGACACGCTCAGGCTGGCGTCCAGCTACATCGCCCACTTGAGGCAGATCCTGGCCAACGACAAGTACGAGAACGGTTATATCCACCCGGTCAACCTGGTAAGTTTTCGGGAGTGGTGGCGGCGTCTCGCCCCCCGCACCCCGGCCACAACGCGCCCGCAGTGGGTCCCCGGTGTGAGGATGCGCGCCGGGCTGGGACCCGCGCATCTGGGTCACCGCCAGCCAGTGCCTCTAGGGGACCCTGCGGGCGATCCCCACAGGATCCTCGCTCTCTGCCTTCCAAGCTGCGGAACGCGGTGATTTATGCGAGTGTTTGACGTGGCAGCCCAATTAAGAGTTTGCAAGCACGGTGAGCTGGCAAAGAGGAGGGATCCCCCGCACTCGCACCAGTGCCTTGAGGGCTGGTGCCGGACAGAGGACACCGAGGAGATGCTACGCGCTAAGGAGGCATTTTAGTAATCCTTTTATACTTCCTTTAGCCAAAGAGTAGAACTTGATCTTCCTCCTCCTCTACTTCTTGTAAATAAAAACATCCCACTCTGTTTCTTTCCCAAAGTTTTCCATACGTAGAACTTTACATATGAACACATCGTGCCCCCCATAACTGTCACCTAAGTCCTCAACTATTTAAATATTCTGCACTCCTTCTGTCGATGGAGTAACACTTTTGAATCCTAGAAGTTTTAGCAAATATCAGCATAGTCAGTACATTCTCACGACTGTTAATGTAATAAATAATATTAAAATAGGTCACTCTCCTTCAGAATTTAAGAACATGTTACTTTTTATCTTAATAAGTAATGCTCATTGAACCTAATATTTTTCTCAAAGGCATTTTACTGTTTAAGAAATATATTTTAATTCCCTCTTTGCATTTGATTTCATTTTAAGGGTTCCAGGCTCTAAAGAAAAACAAAAACTAACTAGCACCTTTGTTTATATATGATAAGAAGGAGACGTTTTCCTCTTAAAAGTCTTCTTATCAGTCAGCACTAGGGAGACAGGTTTGAAGGTTTGAGTGGTCTTCTGTCTGAATTGGTTTCAGGAATGGTGGAGGGGGTGGATGGGAGGGGATTGCAAAACCATATTTTGCTATAGAAAGTGTTTTTCCTTTCATTAAGAGTCAAGTTTTCTTAAGTGAGTAAATAGCTTTTAAAAATCTGGACCTAAAATGAAAGCAGTGCCTTCACTTACAGCTGTTGCTGCCTTCATCCTTGATTAAGAAACCTTAAGTGAGCTTTATTATAAACATCAGGAAGAAGGGAAGAGAAAGCTGTGTTTGCTCAGCCCTGTAGGAAGACAGTCTGAAAATTCGCCGGTATATTCTTTTATTAACGTTATTTGTTTTTAAGAGCTGGCGATTAATTTCGAAACGGTGGTGAAAAGCCCGCCTTTGTGATGGAATGAAAGTTAGAAGTAATGAAATCCCTGGGGGTGAAAGCGAGAGGGCTGGGAGCCTGACCAGGGCCTCAGAAGAGCCTGACCAGGGCCAGAAGGGCGCTTCACCTTGAACCCGATGCCCAGCGGTTCGAGATCCTTCTCGGCTTCCCTGCTCAGTCTCACCGCGGCATCTGCCGCCGGGCTGTGCTTTTTCTCTTGGGTTTTCGCTTCGAACCTAGTGTGAGCCCCTCTTTGCTCTACCACCTCGAGCTGTGACTTGGCGCCAGGGCCGCTTTCTGCTTTATCCAGTCACAGGGCGCCTTAGGTCACAGAGTGAACTGCAGAGATAACGGGGCTCTCCAACTTACCGCCCGCCGCCACCCGCGCCCTTTACTCTGGTCTCTGGCTCCGGCCTCGTCCCACCCCTCCTCCACGGCCACTTACCTCCTCCACCCTCTTCTCTCCTGCAGACGTGGCCCTTTATGGTGGCCGGGAAACCCGAGAGTGACCTGAAAGAAGTGGTGACCGCCAGCCGCTTATGTGGAACCACGGCATCCTGACCTTGGAGGTGCGAGTCTGGGAAAGGCGCGCTCCCGGGGGGAGCGGGCCCCGGGGAAGGCGACCCTTGCCCTCCCCGCTCTCTGTCTCTGCTTCCCCCTCGCAGCTCTCCTCTCCCTGTCCCACCCCGCGAGAACACTTTACAGCGACGAGGAGATTCGTTTCCAAACCAGAGAAACATCAACTGTACTTACAACGATTCCCATCTATTTAACTTTATTAACTTCTACCGTGAATGACTCTGCGAGCCTTGCTGGTCCAAGTGCAATATGTAATTATAAATATATAAATAGATAATAAGAGCCTATCAATGTGTATCTTTTGTACAATATGTTGTAAAATGTAGATCATAGAATAGCTGACTTTGACAGTCACATTTATAAAGTAATTCACTTAAAGATATATTTTTTTCAAACAAGTTTTGCTACTTTCAAAAATAAATCTTTCTTTATATTGCTAAAAGCCCTGCCGTTTGGTGTGATTTCTGGAAAATATATTTGGAATAGAAAGGTGGGGAACCATGGGAGCAGGTCGATAATAAAAGTGGTCCTTTTGAACCTCAACCCAAACTTATTTGAGAGGTAAAAAATGATTAAGTACGATTTCCACCATGAAGGTGCAAATCATATTTTGCACTGAAACCTCAAAAAGAAACGAGTCTCAAGTTTGCAGATTACTATTAAGACAAATAAAAATATTGTAACTAAACAAAGAAAGGGAAGGATTAAAGTTAAGAACAGCCACACAATTCAACAGAAAAGAAAAATCTGATTTTCAGGTATCCCACAGTGTAATTGCTAACACAAGCAGGAAGGTAAAACCCACATTCTATAACCTTCCAGGTGCATACATGAACCCACGCAACCCCATGCAACTGCAAACGAGTGAAGCAATAAAGGGAGGGATGAAAAATGTAAATGCCATACCTCTGGAATGTGTTCTACGATTTTCGAGGGGCTGCAACGTGTATCATATAGTTTTCTTAATAATTAATGAATTACTTCTAACAACGCGCATGCCTGCCTTTCTGTTACGTTAGCCAGTGCATTGAGCGCCTCTCTACGACTTCCGGCGGACTGGGTTTTAATTTAAACATCTTCCAGGCTACGGAACAGCTCGTTGGGGAAGATTAAGTTGAGATAAACAGAGGCGAGTCCGAGGAGCCTGGGACCCGGTTCCCTCGCTGCCCCAGCGCAGCCCGCGGCGGCCGATGAGCCAGATGCCACCGGGGCTGTTTAATGTTCGGGGTTATGACCGCAGTGTTTACAAGACGTCTTCGGTTATTTATACTGTTATTCCTCGCAGAGGGCCTTGAAACTTCCGCTTCATTTGCTCTTTCTTTTCGATTTTTTTTCGCCCTTTTCTCAGCTCGATTTGGTACCTGGCGTAAGAGCTCCCTTGCTCCTGCACTTACATCCAACCAACCCCCTGGCCCCTTAGGGGTGAAGCCCTCAACCCGGCCACAGAGGGGAAGGAACCGGGGATACTCTTGACCTGGGGAACCGCTCTCCGGGAGGGACGTTCTCTCCCCAGGAGAGTTACCATGTTAGCATCTCCGTTCTCCGAGGACTGGGAACGCGGGCGGTTCCTCACCCGCGTGCCTGTCACTTGCACTCGCAGGGTATCAGGCTTCCCTCCTCTTTGCTTCCCCTCTCCCTCTAGGAGACCTTCAAGAGATCATTTTAGGCTCTCGCCATCTCCACCTTTCCCACATTTGCTTCTACCAGAGGCACAGTCGACTCTTGACCTGCGGATCCAGAGTTCAAGTCAGAGATGTGTCCCAAAGTGACTCAGTTGTTTGTGTTCCACTTCAGCAAATTTTCCGAGCTCCCACGGACGATTTTACAAAGCGAATATTCAAAATTCTGAGCACTCCAATGTTATGTGGCAGCCTTGAGGGGAAGGGGCTTTGGGGGAGAATGGATACATGCACATGTATGGCTGAGTCCCCTTAGCTGTTCACCTGAAACTATCACAACGCTGAACACCGTTATTAAGTTATATCGCAACACAAAGTTTAAAAAATTTAAAAAATACAGAACACTAAAAAAAAAATTCTCGACGCAGGCGGCCCCTGGAGAAATGTCGGCTTGCTCATTCTATAACAAACCCAAACCACAAATGAATTTGTGACAAAGTCCTCCTGCCTCCCACCAGCCTGTGCTTTCAACGGGAGGCCTGAAGCTGTGCAGTGACACACGAGTTAAACCCTAGTTTTACGTCCAGTTTTTCTCTGAAAGGGTGTGGATCTTCGGTTTTCTCCTCTAGGAAAGTGGCAATAAACGTGATTATAATGACAATGATAAGGGTACTCATACTTTTCCTCTTTTGCCTCACAGAGCCTCAGTGGCGCTCAAATGAAATTATATTTTTTTTATTTTTTGCGATTGCTTTGTAAAGGAAAAACTCCAGGCAAATACTGGTCAGTGGTACTAAGTGGCTGGAGGTGAGCTACCTATACTAGAGCCGTCCTGAAAGTGCTGGAGCAGGAAGCTCAAAAAGGTGTATTTATAAGGCACAAGCAAGGTCTTTTTGTTGCAGGAACCAAAACATCTCTTCAGTGCAATGTTGAAGGTTACATTTTCTCTCTCTCTCTCTCTCTCTCACACACACACACACACATACACACACACACATCTTTACCCATACTCCTCAATGTTCTCCAATTTCATCCAGAAAAATTCAGAAAGCAAAGATAGGGACTGGAACAAACAAATAGACTGACTTCACTAGTGCCTGGCTACTGGGAAACCCTGAGCACAGGCGTCTCAGCCTTTGAGTCCGGGCACACTGGGGACCCAAGGGTTGTTTCTTGAAATGAGCAAAAAATACACTGGAATGACCAGGTTGTGGCTACCACCAGCCCTGGCATGGGGCAGCATGACCACCTCACCTCCTTCCACACACACATCCACAGTCTAAACATCTCTCCTTCCCAGGGGCCCTTCTCTTCTGCCTGGGTCATCAGCACTCCCACCCACCATGCCCTGCTTCCCAGGGTCTGGTGCTCTTCTGAAGCCTGTCGCTGCTGGCCTCGGGTTTAAAGGAGGCAAGCTGAAGAGTCTGAGGAGACTAGATGTTAACTCTTTTCTGTTTGATAGAATTTGCCTGTGACGCCATCTGGTTCTGGACTTTTGTTTGTTGGAAGATTTTAAATCACAGTTTCAATTTCAGCACCTGTGATTGGTCTATTCATATTTTCTATTTCTTCCTGGTTCAGTTTTGAAAGTACTTTTCTAAGAAAGTGGTCATTTCTTCCAGGTTGTCAATTTCATTGGCATATAGTTACTCTAGTAATTAATTATAGTAATCTCTTACCATCCTTTGTATTTCTGCAGTATCAGCTGTAACTTTTCTTTCATTTTTAATTTTTTTGATTTGAGTCCTTTCCCTTTTTTTCTTGATGAGTCTACCTAAAGATTTATCAACTTTATCTTTTCATTGATCTTTACTATTGTTTTCTTCATTTCTATTTCATTTATTTCTGCTCTGGTCTTTGTGATTTATTAACACAGGGAACTCTACTCAAATAAGAGGGGATATATGTATATATACAGCTGGTTCACTTTGCTGTATAGTAGAAACAAATACAACATTGTAAAACAACTATACTCCAATAAAAATTAATTTTAAAAAATGAAGGAGGCAAACAGCATCTGAAAGAATTGGGGGACCCTGTTTACCAGAAGTCAGATAGTTACGGGTGGGACGGTGGGGAGTGTCCTGTCTGTGACCTCTTAGTTATAATAACTGTCTTAGAAGGTGCTTTCAGAAAGAACCAGGAGAACAACCACAGCAGGTTGTAGAAGCCTGTAAGGAAAATGAAATGCTTCCAATAAGCGTGTCTGCTAGTTCTCAGCAAGAGACAGATACTGAAAGTGAACTGAAGATGGGGGAAGTCCCTTCTGCTTCTCTCTCTCTCTCTCTCTCTCTCTCTCTCTCTCTCTCTCTCTCTCTCTCTCTCTCTCTCTCTCTCTCTCTCTCTGGTTCTGATTGCTTCTATGGATTCTTACAGGTAACTCCTTGTGCTCCCAGCACCTTTGCCCACTGTCACATCAGAGACTTCTCTCTGAACAGATAAGTGGTAAACAAAACAAGGTCAGTAGCTGACGGTTATGTGTAGTGATCAGTGGGAAACACTGCCCAGAGAGGCTTTTAAGCCAGCAGTTCCTGGTTCCTGGATGTGTATGGGAGTCACCTGAACAGCTCCTGTAACCAGATAGCTGGATTCCATCCACCCTAGTTCCAGATTCAAGAGGTCCGAAATGAGCCCCAGAATTCCTACTCCTAACAAGTTCCCAAAAGAGGCTGATGCTGCTGGTCCGGAAACCACACTCTGCGAAGCACTGTTCGGAGATCTATCTCATTAGAGAGACAAAGGACGTTAATGCAGAGGGAAATAAAATATCTAGGAATTACTTTTTCTTAAGAGTCTGCATGTTCTGGGCTCCAGTTTCACTTGCTTTTCTATTCGCTCCACGGTGGCATGCAGTGTATTCTTAAAGCTTAAACCCCGGTTGGGACATCAAACCACTCGTCCTCAGAAAATAACAGATTTGTGCCTCCCTGGTGTACGGACGTGTGTGAGCGCTCGTTTTGGCTCTCAAATTTCAGGCCTCAGGCATGGATTAAAGGTCTGGATGGATGAAGGCCCGACTGCTGTTGGCTCCATTGCGACCCCTAAAGGAGAGATAAATCTGGGCAGCCAGGACTCAGGCCCCCTACAACTTCTCGGTGGCGCAGAGGGTCCCTCGGTCAAAGCCAGGTTAGCAAAGATTCCCCCTTCACTCCAGCAGGAGTAGAGAAAAATTATTTATTGGTTTGCCCTGCACTGAAGTCCAGGGCCTCCGTCAGGTGGGGAAGTCCCCGGCCTGGGGCTGGGGGTGCAGGGGACTCAGAGTGGTGGGGAGCGCAGGGCAAGTGCCCGGTGGAGCTCGCGGACAGGAAAGGGACGGGAGCCAAGACGTGGAGTAGAGAATGGATCCTCCGACGCTTTTCTACAGGGAAGAGAAGAATGGAGGCTCCGAGTTACGAGCCCCAGCCTACAAAGCCTCCTGGGTCTGCACGCCTCTCCGCCCGCCGTCGGAGACAGCCTGGTGCGCGTGTCCGTGCGGACCTGCCGGGCGCAGAGACACCGCCCGGGGGTAAGTTCTAGGGTAATGACCCCCGCTCAGCCAACGAGAAAAGGCGTGGGCTCCAGCCAGCCGTCAGTCAAACCTCCTTTCTTAGCTTTGCATCCTGTTCTCCCAGTTCTGGCATCGCCTTAGGAAACTCGCGAGGTGCCAGCGGCATCATGAGAGCCTGGCTGGCTTCCTTCACGCATCTAGGTTCCAGGCGCCTTTGATCTTTCGATCTGGCAGACTCAGCTGGTCCACCTCCAGCCTGTTCTTGGCAAGATTCACCACCCTGAAGACTAGACTAGAGATCCCTTCCCAGGGCAGAGGGAGGAGACAGGGGTGGAAAGGGCCGGGAGAACAGTTTAGAATGTCCTCGAGTTAGGAGACCAGACTTAAGGCAATGCCATGTCATACTTTGTGCCCAACACTCAGCAAAGGGCATGACAGCTCAATAAATGTTGAACTGTGAGGGAATCACTAAGTATCTGAGGCTATGGAGAAGGAAGATACAATGGAGAGCAGTTGGAACAAAGAAATTGACAGTGGGGTTGTTGCCATGGTTAAACTGAAAGTCAACCTCTTAGTTGAAGTCTGGGTGTACATTTGAGAAAGAAATAAAGCAAGCAGACATGTTTGGACCAGACGGCATCAACTGGGGCTGGGATATTTGAACTGTTCTCACCCCTGACACTCAGATGAAGTCTGCCCTTTCCTCTCCCTGTAGAACATGGCATTACTAGTTTTGAATTTATAGGTGAGAATCATTAGTTTAAAAGGTGGCTTGACGAGTGGCAATAATTTGAGAGACTTTATAAGACTAAAATGTAAGCCATACGACTAAAAAGATCCATATTTTAAAATTAATCTGGGTGATAATAAGTAACTTGTTGCCTTTTATGTAGGCTAGACCAACATCTAATGGAGGTATAGTGGGAAAAGCTTTTGACTGAATCCTTGGCAAGAAATATGACGTTTTGGGACCCTGACCCTTCCATCTGAAAAACTGGTATAATAATGACTGCTTTGCAAATGCTGCCCAAAAGGCAAAGATTTATAAAGCAACTTAAGTGTCCATTAACAGATGATTGGATAAAGAAGATGTGGTATGTATATATACAATGGAATGCTGCTGTTGCTGCTAAGTCGCTTCAGTCGTGTCCGACTCTGTGCGACCCCACAGACGGCAGCCCACCAGGCTCCCCTGTCCCTGGGATTCTCCAGGCAAGAACACTGGAGTGGGTTGCCATTTCCTTCTCCAATGCATGAAAGTGAAAAGTGAAAGTGAAGTTGCTCAGTCGTGTCCAACCCTCAGCGACCCCATGGACTGCAGCCTTCTAGGCTCCTCTGTCCATGGGATTTTCCAGGCAGGAGTACTGGAGTGGGGTGCCATCGCCTTCTCCGACAATGGAATACTCAGCCATAAAAAGAATAAAATTTGCAGCAAGATGGATGGACTTAGAAGGCATTATGCTAAGTGAAATAAATCAGATGGAAAAGACAAATACTGTATGACTTATCATTTATATCTGGAAACTAAAAAATACAACAAACTAGTGAACATAACCAAAAGGAAACAGATTCAGAGATATAGAGAACCAACTAGTGATTACCAGTGGGGAGAGGGAGGAGGGAAGAAGCAATATAGGAGTAGGGGGTTAAGAGGTACAAACTATTAGGTAGAAAGTAAGTTACAAGGATATATTGTACAACACAGGGAATAGAACCAACATTTTATAATAACTATAAATGGAGTAATGTGTGTGCTTAGTTGCTCAGTCATGTCCAATTCTTTGCAACCCTTTGGACTGTAGCCTGCCAGGCTCCTCTGTCCATGGGATTCTCCAGGCAAGAATACTGGAGTGAGTTGCCGTTTCCCCTTCCAAGGGATCTTCCAGACCCAGGAACTGAACTTGTGTCTCCTGTGTCTCCTGCATTTGCAGGCGGATTCTTTACATCAAGGAAGCCAATTTTAAGTGGTGTACAACCTTTAAAATTGTGAATCACTATATTGTACACCTGAAACTCACATAATGTTTTACATCAGCTCTACTTCAATTTAAAAACTTTATTAAAAAGAGAAGATAATGACTGCTTTGGTAAGATAGGGTATGGGGACGATGTCTGCTACATGACGGGCACTAATTAATATTGGTTTTCTTCTTCTGGTCATTAAGTTATAAAAAGTGCCCAAAAGAATGACATGCGGCTTCCCTAAATAGTTATCTAGCCAATAGTAATTATGAGGAATTATTAAAGTCTTATGATAATCCAGTTGCTTCAGTTCATTCTGAATATTAAAACAGACCTCACCACCTTATCCATGGTAGATCCTGCTCCTAATTCTTTGCTTTTTCTTTTTGGCCACACCATGGGGCCCATGGGGCATGCGGTATCTTAGTTCTTCAGCCAGGGGACAAACCTGTGTCCCCTGCATTGGGAACGCAGAGTCTTAACCACTGAACCACCAGAGAAGTCCTCTGCCCCTAACTCTGTATTTCAGCATTCCTAACATTATCAATAACAGGTCATCACTATGTTATTTCATTTCTCTCTTTCCTTACTTAGTTTCTATTTGTCTTCACTAGCTCCATGAGGGCAGGGGCTGTGTCTGACTGGTTCACTTTGGTGTCCCAGCCCTTTGCACAGTGACAAGCCCATGGCACATGCTTGAAGGGGTTGAATGTAGAAAGTTTAATAATAGGCTTCTTAGAAATACCTCTGTCTTGTAGATAAGTTCATATTGCCTTGCTATAACCAAGGGCTGGTTTAAATATATCATCTAATTTCAATTTTAGAATTTGGTAATGAATATTTATTCGAAAATAAAAATAAATCTCTAATGAAAAAAAAAATCACCATCAATTCTTTTGAAGGGGAATTAACTGAAACATTGGTCCTCACAACATGTGGATTCTCCTTTTAGCACTAAATCCCAAGAAAGGGTCGATAGTAAAACTGTATCTTTCAAAATAATACATGTTCCCCTTTAGTATTCCTACTATCTCTGGGGATCAGTCACCTCTAAACTTTTCTGCTTGGGTTTTGAGATTATTCAGTAATCTTAGTAGAGTGTTTTTCTTCTTCTTTTGCACTTTACGTGAATACCACCATCTTCTGTTGCCCTCTAATCTCTTACTTTCAGGCATCTGTCACCCACTCAATAGCCCCTTCAATTATCTTCTTTTTTTTTTTTTTCCTTAACAAGCATTCTTTCTCTCTCCACCAAGGACTAAAAAGCAACCCAAGACATCTCTAAACTCAGGGGAATTTTTTAAGCCAATAGGGGTCATTTGGTTACAAGGAACAAAAATCCCTTCAAACTGGCCCAAATAAAAAGGGGAATGAGGCATTGTAAAGATAGTCCAAGGACTCTGGCTGACATCTCCAGGCAAAAAATAAACAGTAGGGAAATATCTATTGGGAAACTGAAAGTCAAGAGTAAAACTCCCTTTCTGTCTCTCTCTGGAGCTCTCTGGGCTCTTATCTCTGCTTTCTCTGCCAGCCTTCTGCATTGTCTCCTCTGACTTTTCTGGCTCACTTACTTTCTACTTCTCCTGAATTTTTTATTTCAGATGGGATTGGTTTGTTAGATTGCTGACTATGGCTCCAATTCTATAAGAACATTTAGTTGCTGGATCCAAGATCTAAAACTTTAGTCTCAGCACCTCTTAACTTGAATTCTTAAGATAAGGAATATGCATATAAACTACTATAGACATGTTCTAAGAGGTTCTGATTAAATTCCCCACGTCAGTTGTATGCCTCTTGTCCCCATCAGGTGTGGTAGACTGGGGATAGGTGAACAGGCTGGCTGATGGCTGGGGTAGATTCTTTGAGATGTAGGCTCTGAGTGAGACAAGAATCCCAAATCTGTTTGCTACAAATGTAATCTAATGAAATCAGCATTGAGGTGTCTGCATATGGACCACCTTGTTTTATTCTGAAACACCAATGGTCAGCAATGTGTGTCTGGGAAAAAGTCATGCCCACAGAATATACTGTATTTGTACTGGGTAGAAGGGTAGAGATGCCAACATCAAGAAAACATGTAGTCATATAACCAAATTATCTACTTCACGGAATAGAAGAATTGTATTGAGAAAATCAGCACCACTCGTATGCCAATGCTATTGGGCATATTGAGGAAAATGCTAATCACATCCACCTGCATTTCACAGAGACCATGCATATGAACTATCATATTTCACCTTCAAAGCAACCCTAACCAGGAGTTATTATCATCCTCACTTTTCATATAAGGCAACTGAAACTCACAGAAGGGAAGTAAATCACCAGAAGTTATATGGCGGGTAAGTGGCAGAAAGCTGAGTATAGAATTTTCCTATTTAATTAAACTGAAATGGGCTCCAACCTTGAACAAAGGAGAGTCCCTAGGATAAAAGAAATTAAGGATGGCTATAACCCTAAGAAAAAAAAAAGAAATACTTATGGTAAGCACAAGAAGACACGTTTTTTTCTATCAGAATTTTTGTTTTATACTCATTTAAAGATCTCTTTTAGACTTATTTATTAGTATATTTTTATTCTCTATCACCATTGAAGATTCAAAAAAAGAAACTATAAGCAAAATAAATTAGTTAAAATAGTCTAAAAATCTTTTTTGTATTCACAATCCAATTCATTCTGAATTATTTATTCACTGTCATTAAAATCTAATGAATTTCCACCCATTATGTATCAGTTTTTGTCATATAATAAACCACCTCCAAACCCAATGGCTTAATACTGTAAGCATTTGTTATTGGTCATGCGTCTGTGAGTCAGTTGGGCAGTTCTGAGGATCTGGACAGAGCTCTGCTGTTCTCCCTCAACTTACTCATGTGTCTATGGTTGGGTGGCAGTTTGTCTGAGGGCTGGCTGGTCAAGGATGGCCCCACTAACATGTCTGATGGCAGGCTGGCTACTGGCCAAGGCGGTGAAGGTGACAGAGCCGTGTGTCTCTCCAAGCCAGCTTGGACTTGCTTTCATGGTGACTGGGGAGGGAACAGAAGCTCACACGCTTCTTGGACTTGGGTCCCTAACTTGCTAGTGTCACATTCAGTTCATTTCAGTCACTCAGTCGTGTCCAACTCTTTGCGACCCCATGGACTGTGCCACACACCAGGCTTCCCTGTCCATCACCAACTCCCAGAGCTTACTCAAACTCATGTCCATTGAGTCAGTGATGCCATCCTACCATCTCACCCTCTGTCATCCCCTTCTCCTCCTGCCTTCAATCTTTCCCAGCATCAAGGTCTTTTCAAACGAGTCAGTTCTTTGCATCAGGTGGACAAAGTATTGGAGTTTCAGCTTCAGCATCTGTCCTTCCAAAGAATATTCAGGGCTGATTTCCATTAGGATGGACTAATTGGATCTCCTTGCTGTCCGTGTTCTACTGGCTAGTGGCGAGCACAGAGGACCTTATATTCAAGGGATAGAGGAATAAAGGCTACCTCTTGATGGGAAAAGTTACAGACACATTGCATAGAGCAAGGGTACAGAGAAGGGTAAGATTTTGAACCATTTTTATAGTTAATCTGCCATATTAAAGTTTTCCTAAAAACTTTATTCAGAGTCTATTCCTTCTAAAAACTTTATTCAGAGTCTAGCCTTCTGAATTATTTCCCACTGTGAATTGCCAGTATCTAATGATGTACCACCCAATTGTGTCCTCTGGGTCTAAGAAGAATATTTCTTAGAAGAGCTTTCCTCTATCATTACTGTGATTTTCTTCCAAGCCATTGATACCCATTATGAAAATTTCAGTGCTTATACTTTCTTGATTTTGTCAGAAGGGAGAATAAAGAAAATACCAACAAAAGCTAATCACACCAACAAAATACCAACAAAAGTTAATCAATTTTTCTTTTACCTGTTCCTAGAAATTTGCAGGTTTTTTTAATACTAGTTTCATTGACATGTGTAAAGGGATGAATGGTGGACTTAAAGACATCTGAAAACTGTAAATGTTATTATAATTGGAAAAGTCTTTGCAGATACAATTAAATTAAGATTGTTGAAATGGAAAGGTTATCCTTGATTATTTGTGTGGGCCCTAAATGCCATTACAAGTATCCTTATAAAAGAAAATGAGAGACAGGTTCGACACACAGAGGAGGAATAGGTGATGCAAAGACAGAGGTAGAGATGAGAGTGATGAAACCACCAGAGGTTGGAAGAGGTTAGTAAGAGATTTGCCCTTAGAACCTTCAGAGGAAGTGGGACCATGCCCATACCTTGATTTTGACCTGGTAAATCTGATGTCGAACTTCTGGCTGTCAACCAAGACAGGGTAATTTCTGTTGTGCTAAGACACCAAGTTTGTGTCAACAGCACCAAGTTTGTTGCAGCAGCCGCAGGAAACTAATTCAGCATGTGATAGACAACTGGTTGCATGAATCTCAGTAACAAAATGTAACAGGTCATTTACTTGTGATTTACTTCCTTTCCTAAGTTTTATAAAGCATTTGGATGTAGTTTTGCAAAAAGGTACAGAATTATAGATATTCTGCCAATGAAAAATGCTTTTGTTCCTACACATTATTTCTCTATTTCCATGCCTTTATAGGGCCTTCCCAGGTGGTGCTACTGGTAAAGAACCTTCCTGCCAATGCAGGAGATATAAGAAATGCAGGTTCAATCCCTGGGTTGGGAAGATCTCCTGGAAAAGGAAATGGCAATCCATTCTAATATCCTTGCCTGGAAAACTCCATGGACAGAGGAACCTGGTGGGCTACAGACCATAGGGTCTTTATATGTATGTTAGTTGCTCAGTTGTGTCCGACTTTGTGACCCCATGGACTGTAGCCCACCAGCCTCTTCTGTCCATGGGATTCTCCAGGCAAGAATACTGGAGTGGGTTGCCATTTCCTTCTCCACTTTATATGTGTAACGAAATTATATTTATTATTTATATATCAAAACAACATTTTTCTGATGCAGCAAAATCTTTCTAAAAGCATTTTCAAAGGCAGTTCAACCCAGCATGGAAAATACTAACAATATAGAAAATTCAGAAAATAGACAAATGTTAAGATGCATTTCAATTTTAGAAATGTGAAAAATAATGCATCTTAAAATTATGATTTATAGTAGCTCATTTGATTCCATGTATCCTCACTGAGTGACCACAGTATGTAGGACTCTGTGTTACACACTGAAAAATAGTTGACACCCTTCTTATCTCCAGCATAGGTCTTCCTCTCCATTTGTTGCAGAATCTCTTCTCTGCAAGAACCTGAAAGAGCAGGGCAGTCTTATGTTCTAAAAAGCACCTACTGTGCCAGTTTCCAGAAAGACGGGCTACTGGGACATACAGGTTGCTTCTGCCACACTCTAAGTGCTTCAGACAGCTCAGCCTGTCAGTCAGGAAGCTAGTCCAACATGGCACATTCCCTCCAACCCAGACCAACAAATCTGCCAGAAGTGGACAAATATTTGGGGAAGTGATTTCAAAACGTCCCTTTCTGCATCCAAGGTGGTTGTCCTGGAGGCTTTTATTTTACCAAAACTAAATCTGGATCTCAGACCACTTGGAGATGGACTATATATAGCAAGCCATCTTTCTGCCACACTGATAAAGGAAGTCATTTTGCAAATATGTACCCTTGGTCCAAAGTGAAATATTTTCAGGATATAACAGGTACATTAGCTGAAATTTATTTTCACTACTAGAAAGTGAACACCAAAACTATGAATGCTAGATCATCAAAATCAGCCATGCCTTGTGATAGCTGAACTTAACATTTCATGACTTAACCTGCCCAGCCTTCTATATCATCTCAGGGGCCCTCCCTATAAACAATTACAAACTTCACAAAGCTTTTTGTTTCCAGAACCTATCTTTGCTTTATTTCTCTTCTCAATCTTATAAATCAGCTCATAGATTATATGATACTGAATTCCACTATCTTTCTCAATTACATGATCAGATATACTCTAACATATTTAGTTCAGTTCAGTTCAGTTCAGCCGCTCAGTCATGTCCGACTCTTTGTGACCCCGTGAATTGCAGCACGCCAGGCCTCCCTGTACATCACCAACTCCCGGAGTTCACTCAGACTCAAGTCCATCGAGTTGGTGATGCCATCCAGCCATCTCATCCTCTGTCGTCCCCTTCTCCTCCTGCCCCCAATCCCTCTCAGCATCAGAGTCTTTTCCAATGAGTCAACTCTTCGCATGAGGTGGCCAAAGTATTGGAGTTTCAGCTTTAGCATCATTCCTTCCAAAGAAATCCCACGGCTGATCTCCTTCAGAATGGACTGGTTGGATCTCCTTGCAGTCCAAGGGATTCTCAAGAGTCTTCTCCAACACCACAGTTCAAAAGCATCAATTCTTGGGTGCTCAGGCTTCTTCACAGTCCAACTCTCACATCCACACATAACCACAGGAAAAACCATAGCCTTGACTAGATGGACTTTAGTCGGCAAAGTAATGTCTCTGCTTTTGAATATATTATCTAGGTTTTTTAAAAGAGATACTTTCAAAAACTTATAAACAGGCCTGAGTTTTAGGGGCTCTGCTACTAAGTTACTGTGACCCCCAAGCTAATCATTTAATCTTGCTGTGCCTTGATTTCTTCACCAGCAAGGTTTTTTAAAGTTCCTTTCAGCATTAAAATTTTTAAATGGGCTTCTCTGGTGGCTCGGAAGGTAAAGAATCTGCCTGCAATACGAGAGATTCAGGTTTGATCCCTGGGTCAGGGAGATCCCCTAGAGAAGGGAATGGTTACCTACTCTAGGATTTTTGCCTGGAGAATTCTATAGACAGAGGAGCCTGGCAGGCTACAGTCCACGGGTTTGCAAAGAGTTGGACATGACTGAGCGACTAACACTTTCACTTTCAATATTAAACTAAAAAGTCATAACTCTAGAAACCACTTCATGTGGTTTTTGAGCCAGACTTCTAGTATTTGGCCAGGAAAATGCCCAACCACTCTCAACAAACTAAAAAGACCCAGAAACTGTTGGTACCATAACTACTTTTAGACCCTCTCCTGACCCTGACTACAGAACCAAGATGAACATGCAATGTATTCTAAGGCTCTCTCTCTCTCATTAGAATGATTTTCTTTTCTACATGAATATAATATTTAGAGAAAATTCAAAAATAAATGATATGTGCAAATTTATTTAGTTACCATTCTAAGTCTGGGCTTATCTCCAGTGGCTGAATAAGCAAAATAGGGCTGAAAAGATGATGGCCCAAAGGCATAGCACTCTGAAACTTATTGAGTCTTTGGAAGATTGAATGTCTTATCTAATTTTATTTATCCTATCCACAGTTTACCTAAAAGTTCTATTAGTTTCAGATATTTAGACTATATTTTACTTGAGGCCATGATACCCAGTTTTCTAACATATATGTTCTTTTCTAGTTCTTTTTCCAGCATAGGTTATTATAAGATATTGAGTACAGTTCCCTGTGCTACGCAGTAGGTCCTTGTTGTTTACCTATTTTATATATAGTAGTGTGCATATGTTAACCCCAAACCCCTGACTTATCTCCCCACTCTGCCCCCACTACCCCCTTTGGTAACGCTAAGTTGTTTACAATATTTATTTTGCTTACATCTTCCAGAAGTAGAATTCTGGGCCAAACAGTGTGACCAGTTTTAGGCTCTTCATACATTTTGTCAAAATGCCTCTCACTTTATAACCCAGCAGCAATTACCTAGATCACTACTTGGACTGAATTTGAAATTTAACTGTTTTTTCTCTTGCCCATATAAGGAAGTCTAACCACTGAGCAGGGAAAGAGAATGAGGGCTTAAGATGAACAAGTTTCTCTCATCTCTGCTAATTTATACCACAGCCCCCTTTAGGATCAACTTACTGAGCAAAAACTTCCCTTTCCCTTTTCACTTTCATGCATTGGAGAAGGAAATGGCAACCCACTCCAGTGTTCTTGCCTGGAGAATCCCAGGGACGGGGGAGCCTGGTGGGCTGCCGTCTATGGGGTTGCACAGATTCGGATATGACTAAAGTGACTTAGCAGCAGCACAACTTAAAAAACTAATATTTATTTTGGGGTAAAGGTTGAAAGAGAACATAAAAAAATAAAATTATTATAACTGTGCAGCTGCTGGGGGAGGGAGCAACCTTGTTTCCAAGTTTTTGTCTTTCCATTCCATCCTTGAGAACTTTTAAAAACAAAATTTTACCTCATGGGCCTCATACAAAAGACTTTTACCCCCAAATAAGAAAGCCTCAAAACAGGTATTGTCAAATTAAAACAAATTATCTTTAGTAAATTTTTTCTGATAATAATCTATGATCATTTTAAACCATTTGGAAAGAAAAGGTTTACTTCCAGAGAGATAGATTGATAAATATAACAAAGTGAGATTAATATAGAATATACAGTTCATACCCTTGAGAGTCCCTCGGACAGCAAGGAGTTCAAACCGTCAATACTAAAGGAAATCAACCTTGAATAGTCATTGGAAGGACTAATGCTGAAGCTGAAACTTCAATACTTTGGCCACTTGATACGAAGAACTGACTCATTGGAAGAGACCCAGATGCTGGGAAAGATTGAGGGCAGGAGGAGAAGGGGCCAACAGAGGATGAGATGGTTGGATGGTATCACTGACACAATGGACATGAGTTTGAGCAGACTCTGGGAGACAGTGAACGACAGGGAAGCCTGGTGTGCTGCAGTCCATGGGCATTGCAAAGAGTCAGAACCACTTAGCGACTGAACAACAACTCTAGTATTTGTCGCCTAATATTAGGAAACAGGCTTTTTGCCACATCATACAATTTTCTTTCTTTTCTTTTTTTTAAGAACATGATTTTTAAAGACTGGGCAATTTTCTTTTTAATGGGGAAACTGTAATTCATTTTTGAACATATAAGTTTTTTCTAATTTTCTTTATGATAAATAATTCTGCACTGAACATCCTTATACATCCTTATATCTTTGATTACATCTTAGATTATTACTTTGGATAGGTTCCAAGAAAGAGCCTTTATAAATATTGTGAAATTGCTTTACAGAAAGTTCATACATATTCAAACTATCACTAGCACTGGTCCCATCACTTCATGGCAAATAGATGGGGAAACAGTGGAAACAGTGTCAGACTTTATTTTTTTTTAGGCTCCAAAATCACTGCAGATGGTGACTGCAGCCATGAAATTAAAAGACGCTTACTCCTTGGAAGAAAAGTTATGACCAACCTAGACAGCATATTCAAAAGCAGAGACATCACTTTGCCAACAAAGGTCCGTCTAGTCAAGGCTATGGTTTTTCCAGTGGTCATGTATGGA
>SJXO01004736.1:155634-166322 GCA_006408615.1 Connochaetes taurinus
AAAAAAAAAATACAGTATCTTTGTTATTAATTTCTTATTTTCTTCTCTGTAATCACCCTCTGTGTTTTTTCAGTCTTTTAACTTTATTGAGGTTTTCAATGGCTAAATGAAAGATCTGTCTTGGTAAATGTCACATTGCATTTGAAAATATGTGCCTTGTTTTCAAATATCTTTTGGTATTGATTTCTAATATAATTCCACAGTGATAAGACTACAGACTATCTATGGTTTCAATACTTTTAGACCACGAAATCTTTGCACCTGGTTTTATGTCCCTGGATATGTTCCAGTGTCTCCTGGTTTATAGTCTATGGGAACTTGAATAGAAATTGTAACTTGCTATTGTGTAAAAATTATATAAATCTTAATCATGTTGAAAAAATATCCTGTAATTTACCACATGAAAAAGAAAATGAAAAAGAATGCATATATATATGTATAATTGAATTACTTTGCTCTACAGCAGAAATCAACACAATGTTGTAAATCAACTATACTTGAATAAACTAAAACAAATTTTTAATTAAAAAAATGGACCACAGATTCCTCCAAATAGTTTTTTTTTTTTGCTTAGAAAAAATAAGTACACATAGACCAATATATACACATATTTACATCCATGAGTACATACATAAACATGTAACATGTTATTAATAGTTTTAACTTCACAGTGATAAAAAAGAAACCAGTTTCATTTTCCTCCTGTTACTATGCTATGTAGAATCTCCTCTTCTGAGTGAGGAGCAGATCCCTAATGATATTTTGGGCAGACACCAAAGCATTTTCAATACTTTGTAATTAAAAGACATATATTGTCTGGTTTAAAGTCAAATTTCATTTCCTACATATTTTCATTAGCCATGGTCCATAGCTCCAGAGACCTACAGTGAGTTTGGTCACTACTTGGGTTGCAGTCAAGGGAAGTGGGTCTCACTTTTCACTTCCTCTATCTATTTCTGAATTTATTTCTCTGGTGGTGGGGGTTGTGAGGGAGAATAAAAGAGAATGTTTCTTTATTGATTGCCTACACTTGTGAACCTCTGTTGGTTGTTGCCTCTCACTTGCTCTGGCTGCCTTCTATGTAACAAGGGCCCAAATATATCTTCTCACTTGGGCTCAAGAGTAAGGTCTTCTACAGGCTTTCTTCTGGAAGGGCAATATTGGGAAGGAAGAGGATGCTATGAAGCCATACCTCTGTACAGTTTTACAAAGCAGAGTCTGTCTCTACATCACCATGTCTAGCTTTCCCAGCCCCTTCAGCACCTTCTCTCTTGCCTCTGTCCTTTCACCCTGTAGTCAGCTCTCACCCATTTGCCATCTGTCTCCACTTCTGTTTTCCCCTGTTCATGTGCATACATGGGCTGATTGATGAATTGACTGCTTTTGCTGAAATCCCAAGATTCTCTTCAGGGAACAAGATTTAGTCTCATTTATTAGGCACCACCAGGTGGCTCAGTGGTAAAGAATCTGCCTACCAACCAGGAGATGTGAGTTCGATCCCTGATTGGCAAGATCCCCTGGAGAAAGAAATGGCAACCTACTCCAGTATTCTTGCCTGGGAAATCCCACAGACAAGGGAACCTGGTGGGCTACAGTCCACAGGGGAGTGAAAGAGTCGAACATGACTTAGAGGTAAAACAACAACCTCTGTAAGCAATTATCCTGACCTTCTCTTCCTTACTTGACTTCTGTGGATTTTGGGTGGGGGTCGTAAGCATCACCCTTCCTCTTTCCATGGAAGTCTGCGAGGAATAAACAGAGATCCCACATAAACCAACAATATCTTACTTCAAAGACTTTTCCCAACCCTGCCACTATTCCTGGTCTTCTATTTATAGGACTGTAAAGGAACACTTAAGATGATAGTTGAGGCTGGAGGAAGGGGAGGGGGTATACTAGGGTGATGACTGGAGGCAACGGAATGAATTTCCTGGTTGTTTTTAGCCCTAATAGAGATGTCAGCCCACAAATGTTTGAGCTTCCTTGGAGGATGTCACTGTAGAATACGTTACCTTATGATCCTGTGCCCATAGAGGAGCTAAATGGCGCTAGTCCCAAATCAAGGGCAGGAGAAGACCTATGTCTCAGTTCAACAGTCAGGTAGAGAAAGTGAATTCTCTCTTTATCTCCTATTTTGTTCTATTCAGGCCCTCAACAGATTGGATGGATGGATGATGTCCATCCACATTAGGGAAGGTAATCTACTTTACTCACTTTATTGATTTAAATGTTAATCTCATCTGGAAGCACCTCATAGACACTCCCAGAAATAATGTTTAACCATATATCTGGGCATCCTGTGACCCATCAAGTTGACACATAAAATTAACCATCATATCCTATAATTAAATAATAGAAAGCTTTAAAAATCGAATTCAGCCAAGACATCACTAATAGCCAGACCTTTCTGGAATGACAATCTGAGTCACTTCACTAGGTAAAGAACCACAACTAACTGAGGTGCCTTGCTAAGGACAAAGGGAATATGAAATGAGTAGTGGAGGAAGATAGCTATAAATAACAGCTGCAACCATGTAACCAGCTGCAGAAGTTAGGGCTATAATAGTTATAAGTATTTCTTCCTAGATTTGTTACATTTTGATTTATTTTAAGCAATTATTTTTGTCTGTCTCATTATGTTTGTCTTATTTCTTTATCATCTAAGATACAATGACAGTTAACTTTATATCATAGTTTTAAGTATATTAAAAAGAAGACTGACTGTTACCCTAGGACTCTGCATCCTCTTTTGGAGAAGGGTTCGTGTGTTTTGGTTGCATGCAGGATGTGTGATGTCAGGTGGAAGCATGACTTTGTGGTTGTCTTTATTCAGAGGTTAAGTATGGTTTATGGAGGTGTGTGTGTGTGTGTGCCAAATTGACAAACAGTGGACTTCAATGGTCTTTTTGGCCTGTCAACTTGGCAATGCTACAGTTTCCAGTTATTAAACCAAAAAATCCATAATCAATTAAAGTTGATTTTAAGTAAGAGCAATTGTTTTAGATAATTTGGATGACACCATTCAATCACTTGAAGGATCTTAAAGTAGAGCTGAGGCTTCCTTGAAGAAAGAGAAGTTCCACCTGTGAACAGCAACTTCGGCCTATGCCTGGTTTCCAGACGCCCTTCCTGACAGCCTGCCCTGTGTATTTTAGACTTGCCTAGGCTGCCCCCACAATCGCATAAGCCAACTCCTTGCAATAAATCTCTTAATATATGTCTCCTACTGGTTCTGCTTCTCTGATACACATGCCAAAAGAGAATTAAGGCTGCAGATAGAATTAAGATTGCCAATCAGCTGCAGCTGACTTTAAGATAGGGGGCTTTAGCTTAGATCATCCAAGTGAACAAAACACAGCCATAAGTGTAGTTAAATGTTGAAGAGGGAGGCAGAAGGGTCAATATGAGTGATACAGCGTGAGAGAGACCGGACTGCCAACGCTGGCTGTGAACGTAGAAAAGAGCCCTGAGCCAACATGGTGGCAGCCTTTAGAAGCTGGCATCGATGAGGAAACTGCTTTTCCCCTAAGCTGCAAGAAGGAATACGGCCCTGCTGACATCTTGACTTTAGCCCAGTGAATCCAACTTCCAGCTTCTGACCTCCCAAACCATTAAGATAATAAATTTCTGTTGCCTTAAGCCACTAAGTTTGTTTGGCAATTTGTTACAGCAGCAATTAGAAACTAATATATCAAATATAAGAAAACTGTCAACATTTTCCTTAGACTAAGATACAGAGTTAGGAGTATTCCTCCTGGTTTTGTTGTAAACATGTTTGCATGCATTTTAAGCACTTATTTTTGTTTTCTTCCCTCTTATTCCTATATCATTTAAGATATATTAATGACAATTAACTTTAGATCACATTTTTTAGAATATGAAAAAGAAGAGTGACTATTAACTACAGCAGAGGATAATCTAGAAAGGGAGAACCCTCGGGCTGATGGAGTATACCCACAAAGGAAACAAACTTGGAAGAGAGGCCCCCTTCCCAAGGCCAGGATTCAGCTTCTACTACTAAAGAAATCCACTGGACAGAGATTTGGGTGCTGTTCTGATCCACAGGTGACTGGAGCAGAGGCTGGCAAGCAAGGAATTTCAGTTGGAACCAGCAAGCCAGGAACACTCTTCTGGGGTGCACGCAAACAGAGGCTGGCAAACTAGAAACCTTGGCTAAGACTCACCAGGAATTCAGCTTCTGGGGATTCTGCAAGGGAAGCCATCCACAAGACGGGGAAGCCATCCACAAGAGGTACTGCACCTCAGAAGTTGGTGTAAAGCCACCCAAGGAGATGCTGGGTAGAGACCCCTGCAGGAAGGTGCTGTGTTCTGTTGGCCACTGGACTCTGTAGGCTACACACACGCATGCTGCAGGAGCCTGGCCTGCCGAAGCTGGCCCAGGGAAGGAGAAGGAGCACATGGGTGAACACAAAGGACACTCTTCCTCCTGCCATGTCCTTCCAGCGCCCTCTACTGACAAAGCTTAATAACCCATCAGCTGCAAAGGAGAGACGCTTATAAAACCCAGCTCCAGATTTAGAGCTGAGCAAGCAAAAGGATGAATTTGGAGCTGACAGCAATATCTTGATAACTGGAACACTGTCAAAACCATTCTCTTTATGTGTTTGTATTTGTATGTTCATCATACAAAATGGATTTGTAAACCAACTTCCCAGGGATCTAAACCCTAAGGTTTCTCTAGACATCGCCATCACTACCACCATCTTCAGAGAAATTCAAGGCAACGAAAAACATTTCCTGAGACTTGCTCTAGGACAGATGCTTGCACACATTATCTCCCTGATGCAGGATGAAACAATCTTCATTGTTATATATGTGTGTGTGTGTGTATGTGTGAAGTCGCTCAGTCGTGTCTGACTTTGCGACCCCGTGGACTGTAGCCCGCCAGGCTCTTCTGTCCATGGGATTCTCCAGGCAAGAGTACTGGAGTATTCTTTCCTTCTCCAGGGGATCTTCCCAACCCAGGGATCGAACCCGGGTCTCCTGCATTGCAGGCAGACGTTTTATCCTGTGAGCCACCAGGGAAGCCCTAAGTACTTATATAAGCATTATGTAAGTACTTCTTTGTTGTTAGTTGCTAAGTTGTGTCCAATACTTTTGTGATCCCATGAACTGTAGCCCCCCAGGCTCTGGAATGGGTTGCCATTTCCTTCTCCAGGGGATCTTCCTGACCTAGGGATCAAACCACATCTCCTGCATTGTCAGGTGGGTTCTTTACCATTGGGCCATCAGATAACTAACTACATGCTACTATTCTTTTTATTTTAAGAAGCATATGATGAAGTTCCAGAACACACAGCTATTAAGTGATGGATCTAAAAACCTGAACATAGGACCAACTAACTAGAAAATTGCTGCTCTTCACTGACTCAGCCTGACTTTATCGCCAAGAGAATAATTTTTGTGTACTGTGCTAAGAAATTCCATGTACTAGGCAAAAAATGTGGTTCCTCAACTACAGTCCTGCCTTTGTGAAATCCTGCTGGCAAGAATTTTTAGGATGACATCTTATCTGAGAAAGCATTTAAAAATTCAATAGAAGTTACGGTTTTCTTTAAGAAATTTGATAGCTTCATTCTGATTACATTAAAAGTGTAGTTGTACTCATCTCTGCCTCTATGAGATTTTATCAGCTTAACATCTATGGAGCACTAAGTAAATGTTAGGCATTAACTAAGTTACGCATTCTGCTAAATTCTGTGCATGCCTCTTCCTGTGTAATCTTTGCCACAGTCCAGTGAGTAGGGATTACTAGCCCCATTTTCAGATGAAAACTGAGACTGGAGAAGTTGAATAATTTGATCAAGTCATCATATAAGTGGTGGCACTGGAATTTGAATCCAAAATAGGTCTGCCTCCAGAGCTCAAGTTTGTAATCATGAGGCCAGGGTTCATCTAGTCAAACCTGTGTTGTACAATTTATTTCAAATATTCTAGATCTTTAAGTTCGAAAAACATAAAATGGGCTTAATATATTAATAAAAGAAATTGGGCCTTTGAGATTATTAGGCTTCTTTAAGAATGTTAGGGATACCTGGTGGCTCAGAGGTTAAAGCATCTGCCTACAATGTGGGAGACCTGGGTTCTATCCCTGGGTCGGGAAGATCCCCTGGAGAAGGAAATAGCAACCCACTCTAGTATTCTTGCCTGGAGAATCCTATGGACAAAGGAGCCTGGTGGGCTATAGTCCACGGGGTCACAAAGATAGGGGCAGCCCATTTCTAACCATTAGAGTAGCAGGAAAAGAGTTTCTTACATAGTACCCCTTACCCATCTTCATTAATTTCAAGTGAGGTAGGACAGACCCACAGGTTTGGGCTTCCCTGGTGGCTCAGTGGTAAAGAATCCACCTTCCAATGCAGGAGACATGGATTCGATCCCTGCGTCAGGAAGATTCCCTGGAGGAGGAAATGGCAACCCACTCGCTCCAGTACTTTTGCCTGGGAAATCCCATGGACGGAGGAGCCTAGAGGGATTGGTGCTGAAGCTGAAGCTCCAATACTTTGGCCACCTGATGTGAAGACCCAGCACATTGGGAAAAAACCCTGATGCTGGGAAAGATTGAGGGCAGGAGGAGAAGGGGATGACAAAGGATGAGATGGTTGGGTGGCACCACCGACTCAATGGACATGCGTTCGAGCAAGCTCCAGAAGAGTGAACGACAGGAAAGCCTGGCGTGCTGCAGTCCATGAGATCGCAAAGAGTCGGACACCACTGAGGGACTGAACACCAAACAATAACAAAGGGCCTTCTACAGGCCTTTCAATCTGTGGACATGGGTCAATTATAGTATCTTCCTAGGACTTCAGGCAGCTCCATGGCTAGGTCTGCGTGTGCTAGGTCACATCAATCATTCCAACTCTTTGCAACCCCACGGACTGTAGCCCTCCAGGCTCCTCTGTCCAAGGGATTCTCCAAGCAAGAATACTGGAGTGGTTGCCATGCCCTTCTCCAGGTTGCTGGGTCTAAAAGTTGTAATTACTAAGAGTTGGTAATTACTGTTCTAATTAATGGAAATTTCACCTTGCATAATTTTCCCAATTCCCAGACTTCTCTGAATAAACTCCTCCTTTAAGTTCAAGGATCATACCACACGGTGGCAGCCTCGTTTCTTGTTTTCTCTTCTGTATTTTCAAGGCCGAAATCCTCAGTATTACTGAATGAGTAGTGGGGTTGGGAAAAAATCAACTGATTTAGGACCAAGTTTCAGAAGGAAACTAGTGAGGAAAAAAAAAAAAAGTGTGGGCCTTAGTTGCCTTATTTATGAAACTGAATTAATCTCCAAATTCTCTTCAAGCTCTGATTTATGATTCCGAAGCTGACTTAACACTGAACTTGAATCTACTGAGAGAGGAGGATGATGAGACAAAGCCTTCAGGAGCAAGCTGACAAGCACAGGCAAAGAGTAAGATGAGAAAGGGCATGAAGTGAGGTGCTCCTAGAATCTTTCAGATGGAACATAAGAAAACAAGTTCAGCAAACCTCTTTGAATGTTTGAGGGTCTCCTGGGCAAAACAAAGAAGACTGTGATGGAGGTTATACATGAGCTGGAAAACATTGGTTGTGTTTAATTCCCAGATCCTAGAAAATGTACTTAAATCCAATCATTATGTATAAAACTACCACCTCAGAGAAAAACCAGAAAGAATTAATTCCCAATGAAAATAACTCTAACAGCTGCTCCTAGGACAAATACAAAAACATTCTAATTCAATCATGGCATGATTTCAGGGGGAAAACCAATACCTAATCAATAACGTTGTAGCTCTTCTGAAGAAAAAATAAGTTAATAGGAAGATAGTAGTCTGCATGGTGTCTAAAATAAGGGAAACAGAGAGGAAGTTATAATGTCATCTGTAGCATTGTTTAGGAGAGAAGGTCTTGATCTCATTACATATACATTTGGATCCATTTGAGGTTAATGTCTTTTTTTCAGCTTTCTTGGTGTTTCTTCTGTCTTTCTTTTCTAACTTGATACTTCCCTAGTGACTTTTCAGGCTTTATTCCTTAGAGCAAGTAAAAAGCTTGTCAATTGCGTTAGCTAAAACTTCTGTAGCTCTATTAATTTTTATTGCTTTATCTATCGATAATTCAGATTTATTAGCATATCAGCTCTGATATAAATTTGTCAGTTTCTCATCATATACCTATTAAGTTTGTGCTTATCTTCCCAATATTAACATGGCTACTAGTTTTTAATGGTTAATATTTTTCTGGAACCATTTGCATTTTTTAGTTTGCATTCTTTCTGTTCTTTAACTATAAAAAATATTTTGGAAACAATATAGTTTCTCTTTTTTTAAAACTTTTTAATCCACCAGAAAAGTCTCTTTTTTTAAAACTGGTGAGCTTAATATATGTATACACAGAATATGCTGCTGCTAAGTCGCTTCAGTCGTGTCCGACTCTGCGCGACCCCAGAGATGGCAGCCCATCAGGCTCGCCCGTCCCTGGGATTCTCCAGGCAAGACCACTGGAGTGGGTTGCCATTTCCTTCTCCAATGCGTGAAAGTGAAAAGTGAAAGTGAAGTCGCTTAGTCGTGTCCGACTCCTAGCGACCCCATGGACTTCAGCCTTCCAGGCTCCTCCGTCCATGGGATTTTCCAGGCGAGAGTAATGGAGTGGGGTGCCGTTGCCTTCTCTGTACACAGAATATAGTTGAACTATTTTTTTTAAATCTATTACTATATTTTCTGACTTTTTGCATGTGAGGTTAAGCCATTTACGTGTATTATGCTTACAGGAAATTTAGAACGTGTTTCTTCTCTTTATGTTCTCTTTTGTTTTACTATATGTTTTTTCTCTCTTGACTTTCTTTATATCCATTTATTTATTTGTTTTGTTGTTTAATTTTTGCCTTTACTAGATGGGAATTTATAGTCTATTTTCTACTGTTTATAATAGCAGTAGTCTTCTAGTAATCTTACTTAACAACTCAACAATACCTAATGTTACACATACCTTAACTCCTCTTTTAAACAACACAAGTCTAAGGATGCTCTTTTTCCATCAACTTCCACTGTGCTCCCCCAACTTATGCATGCATGCTAACTGGCTTCAGTCTGACTCTGCAATCCTATGGATTGTAGCCTGCAAGAATACTGGAGTGGATTGCCATGGCCAACTCCAGGGAATCTTCCCAGCCAGGGACTGAAATTTCTACTCCTGCAGCTTCTGCATTGCAGGTGGATTCTTCACCAATGAGTGACTGGGAAAGCCCCTAACTTAACTATTGGCTCAGTTCAGTTCAGTTCAGTTCAGTCGCTCAGTCATGTCAGACTCTTTGCGACCCCATGAATTGTAGCACTCCAGGCCTCCCTGTCCATCACCAACTCCCAAGTTCACTCAAACTCACGTCCATCGAGACGGTGATGCCATCCAGCCATCTCATCCTCGGTCGTCCCCTTCTCCTCCTGCCCCCAATCCCTCCCAGCATCAAAGTCTTTTCCAATGAGTCAACTCTTCGCATGAGCTGGCCAAAGTACTGGAGCTTCAGCTTTAGCATCATTCCTTCCAAAGAAATCCCAGGGCTGATCTCCTTGCAGTCCAAGGGACTCTCAAGAGTCTTCTCCAACACCACAGTTCAAAAGCATCAATTCTTTGGCGCTCAGCTTTCTTCACAGTCCAACTCTCACATCCATACATGACCACTGGAAAAACCATAGCCTTGACTAGACGGACCTTAGTCGGCAAAATAATGTCTCTGCTTTTGAATATGCTATCTAGGTTGGTCATAACTTTTCTTCCAAGGAGTAGGTGAGGTCTAAGGTGAAGTTGCTCAGTCGTGTCCGACTCTTTGCGAGCCCGTGGACTGTAACCTANATGACCACTGGAAAAACCATAGCCTTGACTAGACGGACCTTAGTCGGCAAAATAATGTCTCTGCTTTTGAATATGCTATCTAGGTTGGTCATAACTTTTCTTCCAAGGAGTAGGTGAGGTCTAAGGTGAAGTTGCTCAGTCGTGTCCGACTCTTTGCGAGCCCGTGGACTGTAACCTACTAGGCTCCTCCGTCCATGGGATTTTCCAGGCAAGAATACTGGAGTGGATTGCCATTTCCTTCTCCAGGGGATCTTCTGACCCAGGGATCCAACCCAGGTGTCCTGCATTGGAGGCAGACGCTTTGACCCCTGAGCCACCAGGTAAGCAACTTTTAATTTCATGGCTGCAGTCACAATCTGCAGTGATTTTGGAGCCCAGAAAAATAAAGTCTGATACTGTTTCCACTGTTTCCCCATCTATTTCCCATGAAGTGATGGGACCGGATGCCATGATCTTTGTTTTCTGAATGTTGACCTTTAAGCCAACTTTTTCACTCTCCACTTTCACTTTCCTCAAGAGGCTTTTTAGTTCCTCTTCACTTTCTGCCATAAGGGTGGTGTCATCTGCATATCTGAGGTGACTGATATTTCTTCGGGCAGTCTTGATTCCAGCTTGTGCTTCTTCCAGCCCAGCGTTTCTCATGGTGTACTCTGCATAGAAGTTAAATAAGCAGGGTGACAATATACAGCCTTGATGTACTCCTTTTCCTATTTGGAACCAGTCTGTTGTTCCATGTCCAGTTCTAACTGTTGCTTCCTGACCTGCATATGGGTTTCTCAAGAGGCAGGTCAGGTGGTCTGGTATTCCCATCTCTTTCAGAATTTTCCACAGTTTATTGTGATCCA
>SJXO01004737.1:0-23651 GCA_006408615.1 Connochaetes taurinus
GCCCACCGCCCCGCCCGCGGCTCCGCCCGCAGCCCCGCCCGCGGCTCCGCCCACCGCCCCGCCCGCGGCTCCGCCCACCGCCCCGCCCGCGGCTGGGCCTCGAGAGCCGCTCTGCCTCCCGGCCTTCCAGCAGCTTCCCGCGGCGCGGGCCGGCACCGCGGAGGGGGCGGCTGGCCGAGCGCCCGCGAGCCCCGGGGAGGTCGCGGGGAAGCCGCCCCTGCCTAGGCTCCGGTCCTGGACGCTGCGGCCTGAGGTGGCGGCTGCAGGACCGGGGACCTCAGGAGACAGAGGCCGCGGGGAGGTGCGGGGCGCGCCGAGCTGGAGAGGGGCGCCCGCCCCCCAGCAGGAAGCTCTAGCTCCTGTTCGGTGGAATCGGATTTCTCATTTTGATTCACACCCTGCTGGCTCGGTCACCTGAACTGCATTCAATCACTTTCCAAAAATCAAATTGTCAAGCCTTGAAGAGCGCTGTCTTTTGGAGTCAGAGCCTGACTTGGAGCCTGACTCTGTGGCTTCCTAGCTGTGCCACTTCATGCGGGTTTCTTAACCTCTCTGAGCCTCAGTTCCCCCTGGAGTTTCCATAAGGATGGAATGCAGCTTTATATATAAAGGACCCAGCAACAGTCACATCCCTGCTCCGGCACTTGTGGTCTGTATGGCCACAGGCAAGATACTTAGCCAACCCCTCAGAGCTTCACTTTTCTCCTCCTTGCTATGGGAATAATAACAGTGTCTACTTCAGGCACAGCTGTCTGCATGAAATGAGACAGCCCCCTGAATTACATAAACCGTGTACATGGCAAACAGTAGGAACTCAGTAAGTGGCTACTATGATCACTAGTATGGTTGGAAATGGTATCTATTATTAACATAACTGTGGGATAACGTGGAATAAACACTGGAGCAAGTTTAATTCTCAGGACCTCAGTGAAATATTTCAGAAGTCCCTTCCCATCACCTCTAGTTCTCTCCGTTCATTCATTCAACGAGGATTTCCTGAGCACCTGCTATTTGATGTGCCGGTCACTGTGTTAGGCACAGGCCACACGGCAGCAGGCAAATGGGCATATTTGCTGCTCTCATGCAGCCTAATGTCTAGTGGCAGAGTCAGACGATCAAATAATTTTGTGGATTGAGAATTCCCTCAAGTAACGTGTGCTTTGAAGGAAAAGCTTGGCAGCTTTGAGAATTTATAACGGGGTGCTGGCTTGGTCTGGGGGGTCAGGGTGACATCTGGAGCAAACGAAGCTTGATCTGAGGTCTGAAGATGAGGGAGAGGATGAAGGCTGTCGCTCGGTGCCTCCGGGACCCTTGGGGGCTCTAAGGCCTGGCTGCCTTCATGTGGCTGCCGCGCTCTGGGGGCTTCACCCCCAGGGCTCGGGTCAGGTTGTACTGCTCAGTAATCCGCCTCCCTCCTTTCCTTTGGGGAGACGGGCGCAGGCTGGAGGTCAGCGGTGCAAGCGCACTTTGCAGAAAGGGGAAGGTGTGTGACCCCTGAAAAGGCGGAGGGCTGGATGGACACCCCCTCTGAACAGGAGGCCAGAATCCAGGTCCTTCCCAGCTACCTTAGGGACCCAGCACACAAACCCCTGCATTCTTCCTGCCCTGACTTAAACTTTCTTGTGCTGGTGTGAAAACAAGCAAAATGATGCTAAGGATGAAAGTGAAAGTTACTCAGTCATATAGGGCTCTTTGTGATCCCATGGACAGTCCATGGAATTCTCCAGGGCAGAATACTGGAGTGGGTATCCAATCCCTTCTCCAGGGAATCTTCCCAACCCAGGGATCGAACCCAGGTCTCTAACATCGTGGGCAGATTCTTTACCAGCTGAGCCACCAGGGAAGCTCCCGATGCAGAGGAGGCTGGCTGCTAATTTCTCCTTCCAGGCAGGGCCTGGAGACTCCAGCTAGATGGACTAAAACAGAAAATGGCTTTGATCTCTCTTCAGTGATTTGCTGAAATCTTGATTCCACCCAGAGGCCTAATCCCTCAGCCTTGCCTCTCTCAGAGGCAATCATTTCTGGAAGCTTCACATCTCATTCAGGTTGAGGTGTCTCTTTAGGAAAAGCATCTTAAATTTCAATTTTGATCACCCACTGAATCCCTTCAGTTGCCTTCCCTTTACTGTTTTTTTTTTTTTTTTTTTTTTTTGTCATTAACTTTTAAATAGCTACAATTACCTGGCATACAATAGTTACCTAGGTTAAAAAAAATTTTTTTTTTTTTTTGAGAGGGCCTCATTTTAGCTAAGCAATTGCAAACAATAGCTGATTATACTTCTAAATTCTTTTGACACAAGCAATTGCTTCTTTTCCAAAGCATGCTCTGAATACTGTAATATTTCTCTCCCTTAGCAGTTTTGCCTTGGATCTCACCCACTGAAAACCAGCTGCAAATATCTGGCATTCCTTGCCCCTCTGGTCATCCACACAGTTTAACCTTCTGGAGCTCTGTGTGTCACCCTTAAGCCTCCAGGAAAATGAAAAGGCCAGGATGTGTTTCTGGCCCTGAATCTCTGCTCCTTTTTGAACATCATCCCCTTTGGGGTGTAGGTCAGGGTGCTGCCACAGATAAAGTCTCCAGTGGTTTGCGTGTGTGCCTATGATGAAAAAGACATGATCTAAAATGTGCCGTTAGCCATTTTTCAGAGTGAAATGCATCGGCATTAAGCTTATTCATAACGTTGTTCAGCTTTCACCCCTTTGCTGTTGTTCAGCTGCTAAGTTGTGACTCTTTGTGACCCGATGGACTTTAGCACGGCAGGCCTCCCTGTCCATCACCAACTCCCGAAGTTGCTCAAACTCATGTCCACTGAGTCAGCGGTGCCATCCAACAGTCTCATCCCTTCTCCTCCTGCCTTCAACCTTTCCCAGCAGCAGGGTCTTTTCCAATGAGTCAGTTCTTCCATCAGGTGGCCAAAGTACTGAAGCTTCAGCTTCAACATGAACACCCAGGACTGGTCTCCTTTAGGATGGACTGGGTGGCTCTCCTTGCAGTCCACGGGACTCTCAAGAGTCTTCTCCAGCACCACACTTCAAAAGCATCAGTTCTTTGGCGCTCAGCTGTCTTTATAGTCCAACTCTCACATCCACACATGAACACTGGGAAAACTATTATGGAACTTTGTCACTTCTTCACCACTATCCCTTTCCAGAACATTTTTATTTTTGTTAAGTGTTTATTTTATCTGTGCAGGGTGTTAGTTGTAGCATATGAGATCTGGTTTCCTGACTGGGAATTAAACCCAGGCGTCCTGCATTGGAAATTCAGAGTCGTAGCCACTGGACCACCAAAAAAGTCCCCAGAATGTTTTCTTTTTTGTTGTTAGGGACCATTTTTAAAGTCTGTATTGAATTTGTTTCAATATTGCTTGCTTTATTTTTGGAGTTTTCACCATGAGGCATGTGGGATCTTGGCTCCCCAGCCAGGGATCAAACCTGCACCCTCTGCTTTGAAAGCAAAGCCTTAACTACTGGACCGTCGGGGACATCCCCTGGATGTTCTCATCATCCTGAATAGAAGCTCCATATCCACTGGACGGTGTCTCCCCGTTCTTCTCTGCCCCAGCCCCTGGTGTCTGCTATCCTGCCGTCTCTACGAATTCGCTGATTCGAGGTGTCTCATGCAAACAGAATCAGACAAGAGCTGTCTTTTTGCGATTGGCTTATTTCTCAGGGCACGGTGCACTCAAGCTTCATCCACACTGGCCCGTGTTAGAATGCCATTTCCTTTTATGGCAGAATAGGATTCCATTGACGTTGATGCCGTTTGTCCTGTGCCCGTTGGTCTGTTGTTGGACACAGGTTGTTACCATTGACTTTTGTCTAATAACCTTTAACATTGCAGACGGGACCTCCTCTGTGACTTATGACCCATTGAACAACACCTTTGATTTCCTTTATTTTGTTCTCTGGAACTAGGATATCAAACAGGGTAACCTGGACCAGGGCTGGGGTGGGTAAGCTAGGGGCTGGCGAGGAGGAAGCGTGGATAGTTCTTGATTATGGGTGGACGTTTGCAGAGCTGGTCGGAGATCGCACCCTGGATGGATGGGGCTGCACGACGCAGGGTTTCTGACTCTATAGTAAAAGAGACTTTTCCTTTAAACTCATTCACTCATTCATACTCATCCCAGTATTACTGAACGCAGCAGTGCGCTCAGCCCTCCCTGAACTTCCAGCCCCTAGAGGCGAGAGACAGGTACCTAAATCATCACTGGGATGACTCGGGGGGTCCAGTGGTTAAGACTTCAGCCTTCAGTGCAGGAGATGTGGGTTTGATTCCTGATCCAGGAATTAAGATCCCACATGCCTCATGGCCAAAAAACAAAACAGAAAACAGAAACGGTATTGTAACAAATTCAATGAAGTCTTTAAAAATGGTCCACTTCAAAAAAAAAAAAAAAAGATATTTTAAAAACTTCTTGCTACTGACAGCACCCAAGGGTTGAGGGTTTGGTGAGGAAAAGCATGGTGGTCTGGGGGACACAGAGGGGGCCCCCACCTGTACTCGGGAAAGTCTGTGGAGGAAGTCACACCTGTGCCAAGGGGAGGGCGGCAGAGGGGCCAGGCCTGCATCCTGAAGAGACGCGCTGCAGTGGGCTTAGCTGGGGGACCTGCGGTTGGAGGTGGGGGTGCTGAGACTCCTGAAAGGCAGGGAAAGTGAAGCCACAGGTGTGGGCCAGGGCCCTGGGGAGGGTCCTTGTATGGTGTTTCGGCTTCATCCTGGGGCAAAAGAGAAGTCCTGATGGCTTTGAAGTAGGAAATGGGCAGATTGGAAGACAGAGATCCTGTCCTTCCCTTGCAGAAGGCCTGTACTGGAAAACCGCAGGAGCCACCGTCTGCAGCACACTTTCCGAGTGCGGCCTGTGCTTCAGGCTTCCGCTCTCGTCAGTCCTCACAGCGGCTGACCAAGGGGAGCGCCAGTAAGACAGAGGCCTGGAGAGAAACTCACCGAGGCCTCCAAGCAGGGGTGGCAGCATGCAGACCCAACCGCCACCCAGGCCATTCTGCGCGGTCCAGGCCATTCCGCACGGTCCAGGCTATTCCGCATGAATCAGGCTATTCTGCGAGGTCCAGGCTATTCTGTGTGGTCCAGGCTATTCCATGAGGTCCAAGCTATTCCGTGTGGTCCAGGCTATTCCGCGTGGTCCAGGCTAATCCATGAGGTCCCTGGACCAGAAGTCACCGCATCTCCTGGGAGCTTGATAGAAATGTGGACCCTCAGCCCCAGCCCAGACTTCTGGATCAGAGCCTGCATTTTCACAGGGTCCCTGGGTGATTGATTCTCACTGACATCTCAGAAGCACGGATGGTGATTCCCCAAGCCGGCCGCATGTTAGATTCTCCTGGGCGGTTTTGCAAATCCTTGGTGCCCATCTTGCACTCCCAGATCAATTACATCAGAATCTCTGGGGCCATCAGCAGACAGTTGGCTTAAGAAGATGGGGTGCATATATACAATGGAATATCGCTCAGCCATAAAGGACTGAAGTATTACCATCTTTAGCAATGTGGATGAACCTCGAGATTATCAGGTGAAGTAAGTCAGACAGTGAAGTAGATAAGACCATGAAGTAAGTGAGGGAGACAAATACTATGATAGCACTTGTATGTGAAATCTGAAAAGTAATACAGAAGATTCTACATACAGAACAGAAACAGACTCACAGACAATTACCAGAGGGGAAGGAAGGAGGCGGTGAGTGAGGAGCATGGCACTAACAGACACAAACTCCCATGCATGGAAGAGGCAAGCAACAGGGTTCACTGTATGCACAGGAAACTGTAGTCAATATCTTGTAATGACTTAATGGAAACTAATCTGAGAATATATATATATGTAACTGAATCACTCTGCAGTATACCTAAAACTAACACAATATGGTAATATCAATTATATTTCAAGTAAAGAAACAAGGATTTCTGGGGCATCAGAATTTGTCAAAGCTCCCGGGAGCTCCCGCATTGTGTGTCCCTGTTTCCAGGGAGGGCAGGCTGACTCCTCCAGGGAAACTGGACCCAAGCCTGCAGCACCCACCCAGCAACCGCCGGCTCTGAGACTTTAAGACCCGGGGCTGGCTGCCGGCCTGGGGGGCCACCGGGGGCGCCCAGCCCCGAGCAGAGGCTGCTCATTTGTGGTCTGTGCTGGGGCTGGCCTGGGCTTCCGCCCCCAGCCCTGCATAGCAGCCCGTGGCACGGGCAAGCCGAAGAAAGGGGGCCTTTGTGCCTTTTCTGAGGGAAGCATACAGTTTGCAAGTGAGTAGACACAAAGAGAAGATCTGTTGGTAGCCCTCGTCCAGCCGCGCCAAGCAAACAGGAGGTCAGGAGAGTGTAGGACACCGCACAGCCCCGCTGCCCCAGGCGATGTCCACACGCCCACCGCTGCCACCGGGAGCCCACATGCCTCATGGCCATGCCCACATGCCTGCCCCGGGCAAAGCCAATCAGCAGGGCGCAGAATTCCCTGAAAGTCCCCCGGGGGCACCCCAATCTGTTCTTCTCTGGAAAGCTGGGCTCCGCCGCCCCTGGCAGGTGGCTCCTGATGCCTGACGGACCTGGGGGCCCCTGTCCCCCCGGTCAGGTCAGGGCCAGGAGGACCCCTGGTCCCGTGAGAGCACAGACTGGAGCCTGTCGGGGTCATTGCTGGCCTTCGGGCCACAGGCTGGTGATGAGGCGCGAAGTTAAGGGTCACGGTCCCAGGGCGGGGGGTGGCAGGGGGTGCGGCAGACAGGGCAGCCAGCCGCCGGCTCCCTGGGCGCCCGCGGGGCGCGGGCGGGGCCCTCTGGGCGAGCACGCAGAGACGGGCGGGAGCTGGCCGCCCCTCTGCTCGGCTGCAGCCGGCGCCCCATCCGGGCCGCGCCCCTTGGCGGGGTCTCCACGGGGCCAGGAGCACACGGTGCAGGTGACCCCGTGCTGGGCTTCGGCCGAGCGCCAGGGACAGAGCCTGCGCCTGTGGAGCGGCCCCGCAGCACCGCCTCGGCCCCTTCCCTGGACAGTCGAGAGCCTGCTGCAGCCCACCCTACGCGGCGGACCAAAGCGGTCACGTGCTGGGGGCAGGTAGCAGGTTGAGATAATGTTGGCAGAAAGAAGAACGCTGGCGTTGACTGGCAGGCAGCGGAGGGAAGCTATTTTCAAGATAACAGGGTATAAAGGAAAAGGAAGGGAAGGCACTCTCCAAGAGCAGAGAGCAGAGGGAAGGCGGGCTCCCCGAGGGTGGGGTGAGCTGGGGCAGAAGGAAGAGGCAGGAGCCCCGGGCGGGGCGGGGGGTTGGCTAAAGGGCAGACTGAGGCTTGTACAGAGTGAAACATCTCAACCTGTCAGATGTGACTTCCCGCCGCGGGGCTTGGTCCCAGGACATCAGTGGCTGGCCCATCGTGTGTTTTATTTGTAAACCTGAGCATCTTTAGAAAATGGGAGAATGTCACACGTGACCCTGCGCGTTCTGAGATGCCAGCTCCGCCGCAGCTGGGCTGCTGAAGCCGAGCTGCCTGTTCAGCGCAGTTCCCCGCTCATGCTGCCAGCATTCAGCCTTCCCCACCCCACGCCCCAGCTTCCCCGCCCGCTCCCCATAGACGCTGCGGATCGCTGCTGCTCCTGCTCCTGAAAATGGTGGTTCTCTTCTATCGAGAGCCTGTGAGTGTGTGTGCGTGTCTGTGTGTACGTGTCTGTTCATGCACGCACACGCCAGGCACAGGGGTATGCCAGCTTTCTCTTAACTTCAGTTAATCTCCCCCTCTTTCATCTGAGGATGACAGCTGCACAAAACCAAACGTACCTTTCTCCTGAACAGATTTTGCAGCCTTTCCAGGCGATCTGCCAAATTGCTAGATGGTATTTGCATTAAAAAATTTTTTTCAGTGCATTTTATTATTTTGGTTTTAAGGATTTCCCAGCCTGCCTTAAGGCGATATTTCCTTTATCCCACAGTTGATAGCTTGCACAGTGTTTCTTGAACCCATGTAAGTTCATTTTATTTTTCCAGCAGCAGCGTGAGGTCAGGTAGCTGGGGTCTCCTCCCCGCACTCCCTTGGAGAAATCAACTAGCCAAGAAGCTAAATGACTTCCCTTGGCCCTGCGGTGATTTTGAAGACATTTGGGCACAGTTCTCTGGAGCTCTAAGCTAAGCCCTTCGTGTGGACCCATGAAAAGCACGGCTGCGAGGCTCTGATATCTGTCCAGAGCACGTGTCTGGCTGCTGTTTCAGCCACTCAGCAGCCACGAGGCTCTGGACAAAGTGCTCAGCCTGCCTGCACTTTCTTTCCTGTAAGATGATAATAGCCCTCATCCAGGGAGCGTTGTATGGACTAACTGTGATAACACATGGGAAGTACTTAGACCAGTGCCTGGCGCACAGTGAGCTTTCAGTAAGCGTGTGTGCCCGCTGCTCGGTCTTTGTGACCCCGAGGACTGCAGCCCGCCAGGCTCCTCTGTCCATGGGGTTTGCCAGGCAAGAATACTGAAGTGGGCTGTATTCCCTTCTCCAGGGGATCTTCCTGGCCCAGGGATCGAACCTGCGTCTCCTGAGGCTCCTATATTGCAGGCAGATTCTTTACCTGCTAAGCTATCAGGGAAGCCCCCAGTAAGTATTACTATCAGTACAAAATGATCGCTATCTGTTCCTTTAGGAAATGCTCCATATTATTTGGGGGTACAGGCTAAGTTGTAACAAGAAGACCCCTTAAAGGATAGAACTGTATTTCTTCTTCACCTCATAGCTAAGAGGAGGCCAGTCAGTCCAGGACAGGTAAACAGCTCTGCTCCACAGGGTCATTCAGGAGCCCAGGCTCCCTCCATCGCATTGTTCCCCATCCCCCACGAAGCCCTCTTCTGCACCCTCAAAGCTGGCTCAGCTTCACGTCCCCTCCTGCTCCCACCTAGAGAAAGAGGAGGGAAGGTGGTGGGCAGCCAACAGCCCCTTCTCTTTTTTAATAATTACTTTGGTTATTTATTTAATTGATTTATTTATTCTGGCCATGCTGCCGGCATGCGGGATCCTAGTTCCCTGACCAGGGGTTGAACCTGCTCCCACAGCAGTGAAGTCGGGGGGGGGGGGGGTCCCATCCACTGGACCACCAGGAAACTCCCAACCCCCTTCTAAAGGCCGTTAGTCAGAGGTTCATGTCCTCCCATTGCCCAGAACTTGGGCCTGGAAGTTGCAGGTGAGTTCTGGGCCAACTAAATATGCTCAACTAAAGCTTACTCTCTTATTAAAAGGGAGAAAAGGAGAGTGGAAATTGAGAATAGCTCACCATCTCCATGCCGTGTTGCCAGAGACGCATGCTCTGAATTTGAAGTCGTTGACGTCTTCTCTGTTTGCCCATTTCTCAGCCTATCGGTGCTCTGTCTCTTATCTACTGGATGCCTGCTTTACTCTTGAGTTTCTTCTTTAGCAAAATTCAGGGGTGGCTCTTGGCTCCATATTTCAGATAAACACCTCTGTTGACAGTGAGATGCTGTCCAGCAGGCTGGTCAGACCGACTGACCCCTGAATTAGGCAACAACCTGTTCCTTCGCTGCCCAAATCTCCCAGCAAGACTGGCACTGGGCTCTGTTTTAAATGTTTTTTCCTTCTGGGTTTTTTGATAACTTTCTCAATATGCTAAGTAAATTCCACACTCCCTTGTCTCTAGAGAGTCACTATCCCTTGGATCTTGAGTCTCTGGTGGCTGATAAGGAAGGATGCCTGTATGCCTTCCACTGTCCAGGAGTCCATCTTTGCATGTGTTGATGAGGGAACCATATTCCCAGCACATCAGGAATCATCTGTGAGCCCACAGAGCTGTGACAAAGAAGCCAGGTCACTTGTCAGGTGGATGGATGGGCAGCCACGTGGTCCTAAACCTCTGTGATCTTAGAGTTCAACCATCATGATGTATACTTCCCTGAAGTCAAAGTTAGGGAACAACGTGGCCTGATGAAAGGAAGTGTGGGTCAACATCCCATTCCCGTTACTGCAAGCAACTGAGATTGGACAGGTCAGGGAAGGGAAGGCCAGTTGTCTCAGGGGAGCTTACTCCAGGGCCGGAGAAGGTGCAATGATGAGTTTTGCCTAAGAGATGAAGAAGGAAATTTTTGTATTTGTTGAGGTCCTACTATGTGCCAGGCACCTACGAGAAGCAGAAGTTGGAACAGTAAACAGTAGGCAGCTATTGGAGTTTACAGCCTAAGAATTATTCAGGGCATTCCCGGTGGCTCCGCTTGTAAAGAATGTGCCCGCGATGCGGGAGACCTGTGTTCAGTCCCTGGGTGGGGAGGATGCCCTGGAGAAGGGAAAGGCCGCCCACTCCAGGATTCTGCCCTGGAGAATCCCATGGGCTGTGTAGTCCGTGGGGTCAAGAAGAGTTGGACACAACTGAGCCACTTTCACTAATCATTGTGTTTAATCCTTCCAATCTCTGCAAAGGATTAATATAAAGGATTTCATACTTCACAGACAAAAGTGTTGAGCTCAGAGAGAGACATAGTAAAGACCCACATCTGCCTGTGTCTAAAAATCCTGCTTTTCCATCATTACTCTGTTTGCCCCCAGGCCCTTTCTTGTGAAGAGCGTCTGGTCTGCACGGAGGATGCCGTGCTCCCTCTGCTGAAGGCCTGGACGGGTGGCTGTTGCTGCCTCAGGGCTCAGCCTGCTTGACTTTGGTGGTCATCGTCTGTCTCTAGTCTTCATCGCTCTCTGATCACTCTTGTCCACTTGTCCTTCCACCCGCTGGACCCCACTCCCAGGACGTGTCTGCCGTGCTGCTTCCCGGGGTGCTGGCTGCCGCTGGTGGAACTGCTCGACCATGACCTCCTGGGCTATTGCCTCCCCGGGGCTCAAGGAAACCCTTCCAGATAGCCCTAGGTCCTTCCCTGTCCGTTGCCACTGGCATCTCCTCCCTACGTTCCTCTTTCAGTGACCCTTCTCCTTTTTGGGGTTTGTTTATTGTTCATCTATTGGCTGGTGCCAGGCGGGTGTTGGCTGCGGTGCCTGGGATCCTCGGGCTCTTCGGTTGTTGCGGTGTGGTAGCTCTGTTGCAGCACGCAGGCTCTAGTTCCCCGGCCAGGGATCAAAGCCAGGCCCCCTGCAGTGGGAGCTTTGAGTCTTAGCCACTGGACCAGGGAAGCCCCCCATCAATGCTGCTTCTTCTTTAAAATAGTCTTCTAAACGTGCTTATTTATTCGTTGCTGTTGCTCTGGGTCTTTGTTGCTGCTCGGCTTTTCTCCAGCTCCGCCACGTGCGGCGTGAGGGCCTCTCACTCCGGCGGCTTCTCTGACTGTGGAGCACGGGCTCGGGGCGCTCAGGCTCCGGCCGCAGCGCCCAGACTCAGTAGTCGTGACCCGTTGGGGGACGGGGATGGACTCGGCGGCTCCGAGCACGCGGGCGCCTCCCCGCCCGGGGATCGACCCCGAGTCTCCGGCACTGGTGGGCAGACTCTTCACCACTGGGTCACCAGGGCGGCCCCCCAACCCTTCTGAGCTTCCATGTCACTCACTGCCATGTCGGAGCACCGTCTTGTCCGTTGATAAAACTGAACAGAACTAAGGTCCCAGGAAACTCTCTCGAAGTCCTCCTGCTCCAGCGCGTCTCCTGCTCCTCCTCTCCTCCCCCGGTGCCAAGTGAGGGCTGTGCCCCAGCCCGCGGCCGCTTCCCTGGCACCCCTGGAGCCTCCAGCCATTTCTCTCCCACCCTCAGCCTCTTCTCCACCAAGGCTTCTCACCGGTACGTGTTCAGTCTCTCCAGCCTGAAAGATACCGCGTTCTTGATCCCAGATTCTAACCTCTCTCTTCAGTTTCCCTTTCTCTCGCCCGTCGTGGCGAACCTTCCTGAAAGAACATCTGCACTGCCCGGCCGGCTGGTCAGCCCTCCATCACCCGTCGCAATCTGCCTTCTGTTCTCAGCATCAGCGCCCAGACTGAAGTCTCCAGAGAGAGCCATACTCCAGGTCCAGACGGCGCTTCTCCTCCCTGCCCTGCCTGCCTCTTTCTGGGAGCAGACGTGTGTCCGAGGCCTGAGTGGCTGGCACCCGGGGGGTGAACGTGGAGCGGAGCTGGCAGGGCAGACGAGAAGCGGGCCGGGAAGGGCGCCGCGATGACTGAAGGGTGTGAGCCTCATCCAGGGGTTTGGGGAGGAGGTTCCGAGCAGCCCCCTGGGCCGTCCCGCCGGGGCTGTCTGCCCAGAGCCCCCGCCCGCTCCGCAGTGCTCCCCAAACGCTGGGACAGGAGTTGCTGCGGTGCCCCCTCCGCCCTCCCCCGGGGGCTGACTCCCAGCCGTCAGGGCAGCTGGCGCGCACTCCAGACCCTAACTGCCTGGTCCTGCCACCAGAGTGTCGCGAGCCGCTCTCCACACTGGCAGTTCCCAGGCTTAAGCGTGTTGCCAGCACACAGAAGGTGCTCTATAAATGGCCAGAGAAACCAATCTTTTTTTTTAATGAATGAATTCGTTTATGGCTGCAGCCTGCCGTGGCTGCGGCTCTGGGTCTTCTGTGTGCGGGCTTCTCTCTCGCTGAGGCACCTGGACTCAGCCTCTGTGAACTGTTACCCTGCGGCTCGTGGGCTCACTTCCCCAGCCAGGGATCAAACCCACACCCCCTGCCCTGGAGGCAGCTTCCCAGCCGCTGGACGGTCAGGGAAGTCCCAACTCACCATTTTTTCAGAAACCTTTAACTCTTACTCATAAAGCCCAACACATTAAGTGGAGGTGCCTTGTAACAACTCTCCTGGGTGTGTCTGACTTTTAAATAGAGGCATCGTTTGGCTTTAATAATCAGACGTTCGGCAGCGGCACAGCCAGCTGACCCAGGACAGACAGCAGCCCCAACTAACGTGCTCCCGGGGGCCGAGCAGAGGGACGCGCCACGGGCCCTTCTCACAGCTGCTTCCTCTGGACTCGGGTCCCGCACTCGCGTGGGAGTGCATTTGACTCAGGGTTCACATACAGCAGGACTCAAGGCCCAAGGTTGGAACTGGGGTCCCGGTGCGGGTAGCTGTGTTGGGACCTAACAAATGCCATGATAGGCTTCAGGGACTAAGGTAGGACTCACGGGAAAAGCTGAGTCATTGCCCAGTGAGGTCATCCCCGCAGATGCCAGGACTTGTCTAATCAGCATACTCCCCGTAACCTGGTTTGAGTTTATCAGGATGTAAAAGACATCCCCCTGCAGCCAATAGCCAATCAGTAAATATCAGGAAACCCCTGCTGCCAATAAAGATTAGACAATTAGTAAATACTAGGAAACTCCTGCAGCCAATCAGCCCTTGCCAACGCTCTGTTCTAAAACCTATAAATACTGCTGTGAATCTGGGCTCCGGGCTCCTTGCTCCACTCCACTGCATTGGATGTGGCGGGAGCCCTGGCTCAAGCTAGAAATAAAACCCCCTCATGCTTTTGCATTGCTGTGGATGTCTTATTCTCTCAGTTTTGGGGACTCGGACTCTGGGCATAACAGCTGCGTATTGATTTGAGGCGGATTTGAGTTTCCGCCAACAGCCTGGCTTTCGTCATCCAGGAGTATCCTGAGGCTGGCCAGAGTGCTGCCGGAAGGCGAGGGAGGTCGGCCAGGGGACCCGCCGTGTCCCAGCAGGGCTGGCTGTAACTCACTCTGATGCTGTGGTCAAGCAGAAGCAAGCTTCACGTCTTGCAGAAGATGGCCTTGTTTGTTATTAATACGATGCAATGTTACTTACTGTACTTGAAATGCGCTTGCTTCCCAATACACTCTGCAGTGCTGAGTCATGTCCAATAAGGCAACTGGCTGTCTGTCCAGCTCGGTGGACCGAGGCAGGTCCAGTGGCCCAGACCCCGAGAAGCCTCACCCCATCACCTCCGGGACCTCTGCTTCTCCCTCCGAGCCTGGGCTCCGCCGTGGCTGAGAACGTCTGCTGGGACCCGGTACCTGACAGTGTGCGCGTCGGGACCTGGGAGGTTCGCAAGTGACAACTCGGACTCAGACTGACTTCTGCAAAAGAGATGGATGTGCTGACTCAGAGGCCTAGAGGGAGATCTGTGTTTAAACACGGTTCTTTGTGGGTCCAGTGTGGACATCCTTGGGGCCCGGCTTTCCCTTCATCCCTGAGTCTGCTTCCCTCTCTGCTGGCTCTTGCATGAGCCAGCTCTCTCCTGGGACTGTCTCAGTCTGTTGGATCCACAAAAACAAAAATAGCACAGACGAGGTGGCTTAAGCAGTAAACATTTACTTCTCCCAGTTCTGGAGATGGGGAAGTCCCAGATCGAGGCGCCGGCAGACTTGGTGTCTGATGAAAGCCCGGCTCCCAGTTTGTGAATGACTGTCTTATCACTACGTCCTCACATGACAGAAGGGGAAGGAGAGTTCTCTAGGGTCTTATCAGGGCGCTGACTGAGTCATGAGGGCTCCACTCTCACGCCCGAATCACCTCCCCGAGGCCCTGCCTTCTGACAGCAACACATTAGGGTTAGGATTTCAATATATCAGTTTTGGGGACACAGAAACATTCAGTCCAGTGCAGTGACCGTCTCAAACCAAACACTCCGATCATGGTGTTGGGGCATTTTGGTTGGCCACCTGGGTCTGAGATGGTGGTTGACAGCACCACCAAGTCAGAGGCAGCCTTAAACTGTCTGGGCTCGTGTTAGTCTCTTCCAGCTGCTGCAACAGTTCACCACAAAAGGGGCAGCTAAAAACAGCAGAAATGCACCCTCTCACAGTCCTGAAGGGCAGAAGTTCTAAATCAAGGCATCAACAGCACCACACTCCTCCTGAAGCCAAGGGCGTAACTCCTCCTCACCTCTTCCAGCTCCTTTGTTGGTCTTCTTTACTCTTTGCTGCTGCTGCTAAGTCGCGTCAGTCCTGTCCGACTCTGTGCGACCCCATAGCGGCAGCCCACCAGGCTCCCCCGTCCCTGGGATTCTCCAGGCAAGAACACTGGAGTGGGTGCCACTTCCTTCTCCAGTGCATGAAAGTGAAAAGTGAAAGTGAAGGTGCTCAGTCGTGTCCGACCCTTCACGACCCCATGGACTGCAGCCCACCAGGCTCCCCCACCCATGGGATTTTCCAGGCGAGAGTACTGGAGCGGGGTGCCATTTCCTTCTCCGTCTTTACTCGCTAGGTCGTGTCTGACTCTTTGTGACCCATGGACTGTACAACCTGCCCCCCCTTCCTCCAGGCTCCTCTGTCCATGGGATTTCCCAGGAAAGAATGCTGAAGTGGGTTGCCATGCCCTCCTCCAGGGGACCTCCTGACCCAGGGGCAGACTGGCATCTCCTGCCCTGGCAGGAGGATTCTTTACTGCTGAGCCACTGGGGAGCCCTCCAGCGTCTTTGGTCCCAGGCCATCCTTGGCTTCCAGCTGATCCCTCCAGCCCCTGCCTCCATCTCCACACGACCGTCCCTTCTGTGATCCTCCTGTTCTTTCGTCTCCTCTTATAAGGACACCTGTCATTGGATTCAGGACCCAGTGGATTAATCCATAATGATCTCATCTTGAGATCCTTTGCTTAATTACATCTGTAAAGATCCTTTTTCCAAATAGGATCACATTCGCAGGTACTGGTTGTTAGGACTTGAACAAATCTTTGGAGAGGAGTCGAGGCATAATTCCCTGGAGGAGGGCGTGCAACCCACTCCAGCATTCTTGCCTGGAGGATTCCATGGACAGAGGAGCCTGGCGGGCTACAGTCCACAGGGCTGCACAGTCGGGCGTGACTGAGCGACTAGGCACACACACACAGAGGCATAATTCAGCCCTCTACAGGGCAGGAGTAATAGATGTCCGCTCGGCTCCGCTCCTTGACTTGCCAGTATCCATCATACCCTTTTCCCATAAGAACAGTTTCAGAAGTGCACCCCACCCCATCCCCATCATGGAGTAGGTTGCTCACACAAAAGGCAAGCCAGCGGATACACAATCTTCTGGATCAGGTCTGAGTACTGCTCTTCATAGTCTTTAACTGACAGCTAAATGATCATTTTAAACACCCCCGGCATTTAATAGCGGAGGAAAGTGAGATACCTGGAATAAAAACCACCTGCTTTTAGTAAAGGGGAGAAGGGGACCCGGCACCCTGCAGGCAGTCCCCAGCGTCCTGCAGAAGAGCGCCGGCAGGGAGCCACAGCGGATCTCCCGAAGCACGTGAGCTCCTCTGTCCGCCAGGGCCGCCTGGGGCTCTGTCGCTGGGAGACTCTCCCGCGTCCACGGCCCTCCTTGGTGCATCAGAGAGAACGTCCTTTCTGGAAACTGTAGACTCTAGCAGGCCACTCACTGTCTGAGGACGTCAGTCCAGAAGTCTGGGTCTAGCCCCAGCGGTTGAGCAATCTCGTGTTGTGGTTGCAAGACTGAGATGTCTCTGGCAGTTTGACTTTCTGAGCTCTTAGACAATCGCTGGGAAGTTAGTGTCCTGATGATTTCATGAGCAGAACCCAGACGGGCTGCGCTCTGGAATGGGGAGCCTGACCTCACCACATCCATCTGCTGATAGCCGCCTCTGTGCCCTGCCTCGCCCAGCTCTCCTTCTGACGTCGTCTGCTTGGCCTCTGCCCTGGACACGCTGGGCTGGGCTGGGCCGCCGGGGCACAAGATGCTTCTGGTAGGCAGGGAGTGCCCGCAGGGCAGCTGGAGGGAGAAGCCCCTGGGCTCCGCTCCCAGCCCCTCTGGGTTTCCTTCTCCAGCCTGTGCTTGCACCAGTGTCAGCCTAGGGCATGAACCCGACTGTTGCAATCCTAAAAAAAATTATTTTCTGACCCTCAGCTCAGTTGAATTTCTGGCCCCAAGCAGAAAGAGGCTTTGGTTTTCCCTTTCCCCACTTTCAGAAAGGCCCAGCTGTGTCTTTTCTTATAGAACCTCACTAAAGGTTGGAGAAATTGCCACCACAGTCCAGTAACCTGACTTTAAGAAAAGAAAGAAAACAGGTCCTCTAAATTTCCAACCTCACCAGATTCAACTGGAGAGAGTTTACCGACTTTGCTTCACTTTACAGATGCAGTTGACGTCCTGGTCAGAGGGAGGCTTCACACTGCCCTGCTCTCCACCCCAATACAGCCAATTTCCCAAATCCTGCTCCTGATACAAAATTCTATGCTACTTAGGACCTGTTTGGTTGTGCTTGGATCTGCAACGCTCTACTTAATGGGAGTCAGGAATGGCTAGATCCAGACACTGAGTGAGGACTCTGTCTCCCTCTTATCCCCTCTTTTTGTCCTTCTGTGATTCTCTAGCCCTCCTTTTGGGCTTCCCTGGTATCTCAGATGGTGAAGAATCTGCCTGCAAGGCAGGAGACCTTGCTTTGATTCCTAGGACTGGAAGAGCCCCTGGAGAAGGGAATGGCAACCCACTCCAGTATTCTTGTCTGGAGAATCCCACGGACTGAGGAGCCTGGTGGGCTACAGTCCAGGGGGTCGCAAAGAGTCGGACACGACTGAGCGACTACGCACAGTCCTCCTTTCTGCTTTGCTCTCAGCGCGGCTCTGTTTTCAAGCTGATTTTCACGGGGCCTAGGCAGACCGTGCGTCCAATCACGGTTAGAACCCCTCCTTTCCTGGTTGTTCCAACCGAAGGGCAGGAATGGCTCTGACTGGGGCTGGCTTTCGACCTCTGCTAATCCCTGTAATTAGCTGCTGAGGCCAGACAACGAGAAGTACTCGAATCAGCTGGCCTGAGTCACAGTTAATTGTGTGTGCCTGAGGCCCACAGTTGACGTGACTGGTGATGCCGCAGGAATGAGGGCCCCTCCGAGATGGGGGAAAGGTAGATTCCGAAAGGCGGAAAGTTCTGGGGAGACAAGAATCGGTGTTGAGGGGCAGGTCTCTGCACAGGCTCTCGATCTGCCTCTCCCTGTTGGTCAGGACCTCGCAGCCTGGCTCGCCTTTGCCTTCAGCCTCAGGGGATTCAGCCCTGTTCTCATTTTGACCCATTCTCAGGCATCACGGAGAAGTTTTTTATCCTTTCTTTCGATTTTTTAAAAATTGTGCAATATATCACACATACACAGAAACCGTATGGTCGGCTTAAGAACAGAGAAAGAAACACCTGTATCCCCACCACAGAAGGTGAGACGTAGAGCGGCGTCAGTTCCTCAGAAACCTCTGAATGCTCCCCCCGGTCACGTGTGCTTCAGTCAGAGGGAGACTACAGAGTGCTGTGCTCACCCTCACAAGCTTTTCTTTAGAGGTTCTCTGCAAACACACACACACACGCACGCGTGCACGCAAACACGCTTAAATCTCTAAGCAGTGTAGTGTTTGATTTGGCAGAATACAGATACCTATTTTTAATGCTATGTTTAAGAATATAATATATATTCTGTGACTTCTTTTATTCGACATTATGCTTTTGAGATTCACCTCTGTTGATGCGAGTAGCTGCAGTTCACTCGTCGCTGCTGTGTAACCATCCAGTATATCATCAGCCCACGTCGCGTGCATTAATTCCACTCTTCAGAGTACAAACCGGAGTGGAACCTATGTTCAAACGTGCTCCCATCTTCTGCTCCACTCCGGCTCTACTGGATATTACCCATCATCTTCCCAAAGCCATCATAACCATCTGCGTTCCCACAAGCCATCGATGATAGTGCCCTGGTTGAGCTCGTTCTTGTCAGCTTTAATTCTTGTTATTCCAATAGGTATGGCCTGTGTCTCATTACAGTTATGAGTTGCATTTATTTGATAACTACTGAAGAATCTTCTCATGTTTACGGATCTGTTTTTTTACCTCCACCATGAAATGCCTGTTTAGGTCTTTCCCTCTATTTTCTAATGAGCTGTTGGTATTTTTCTGTTGATTCATTAGAACTACTTATAGAGTCTGGATTATAACCCTGTATTAGTTTTTTTTTTTTGTTATAAGGATCATCTGCTTTTTCAAAAAGTTGATTTATTTTTATCCGTGCTGGGTCTTCGTTGGTGCACCCAGTCTTTCTCTAGTGGCGGTGCGCAGGCTTCTCGTTGCGGGAGCTTCTCTCATTGCGGAGAACGGGCTCTAGGCGAGCAGGCTTCAGAAGCCGCATCTCTCGGGCTCCGTCGGTGTGGCCCACGGGCGTAGTCGCTCCTCGGCAGGTGTGATCTTCCCAAACCAGGGATCACACCCATGTGCCCGGCACTGGCTGTGGGATTCTTACCACTGCTCCACCAGGGAAGTCCCGTAACGTAGCTCCATATGTTCAGAGATTTACTTGCAATTTGGGGTTGTCTTTGCATTTATGGTGACTTTTCAATAGAAGTTCTTAATTTTTATGTCAAATGTACCTTGTCAAAGAAAATTTTCTCAACTTGAGGTCATAAAAATAATTCTTCATGTGTTCTAAAAATTTTCTCATTTTATTCTTTATATGTGGTACTTAATTTTTCATGTTTAAGCATTTAATCTACCTGGATTTGGTTCCTGTGACTGTTGTGGAATGACTGGCCTCCATTTTCCTCTCTCCCCTCTCTTGCCTGCAGTGTCGCTGTCAGACTGCAAGCTCTAGTACGAGTGTTTCCCGCTGAACTGAACTCGTGTTTCCTCTAATCCATTGCAGGTCAATATTCGTGTAGATATAATAAAAATTAATTCAGTTCAGTTCAGTTTAGTCGCTCAGTCGTGTCCGACTCTTTGCAACCCCATGAATCACAGCACGCCAGGCCTCCCTGTCCATCACCATCTCCCGGAGTTCACTCAGACTCACGTCCATCGAGTCGGTGATGCCATCCAGCCATCTCATCCTCGGTCGTCCCCTTCTCCTCCTGCCCCAAATCTCTCCCAGCATCAGAGTCTTTTCCAATGAGTCAGCTCTTCGCATGAGGTGGCCAAAGTACTGGAGCCTCAGCTTTAGCATCATTCCTTCCAAAGAAATCCCAGAGCTGATCTCCTTCAGAATGGACTGGTTGGATCTCCTTGCAGTCCAAGGGACTCTCAAGAGTCTTCTCCAACACCACAGTTCAAAAGCATCAATAAAAGATAAAATTGAAAATATGCATAAAACGAAGGCCTCATTTATTATTAGATTCAATATGCATAAACTCACTTTGTAGAATTGTTACAAAAGTTTCTAAATGCTTGCTGTCCACTTCTGTACTGATTGTGGGCCCATGACAAGGAATTCAGAAATGGTAACCAGTGTACAGATCACCTGCCTCTTGAGAAATCTGTATGCAGGTCAGGAAGCAACAGTTAGAACCGGACATGGAACAACAGACTGGTTCCAAATAGGAAAAGGAGTACATCAAGGCTGTATATTGTCACCCTGCTTATTTAACTTCTATGCAGAGTACATCATGAGAAACGCTGGACTGGAAGAAGCACAAGCTGGAATCTAGATTGCCGGGAGAAATATCAATAGCCTCAGATATGCAGATGACACCACCCTTATGGCAGAAAGTGAAGAGGAACTAAACAGCCTCTTGATGAGAGTGAAAGAGGAGAGTGAAAAAGTTGGCTTAAAGATCAACATTCAGAAAACGAAGACCATGGCATCTGGTCCCATCAGTTCATGGGAAATAGATGGAGAAACAGTGGAAACAGTGTCAGACTTTATTTTTTTGGGCTCCAAAATCACTGCAGATGGTGACTGCAGCCATGAAATTAAAAGACGCTTACTCCTTGGAAGAAAAGTTATAACCAACCTAGATAGTATGTTCAAAAGCAGAGACATTACTTTGCCGACTAAGGTCCGTCTAGTCAAGGCTATGGTTTTTCCTGTGGTCACGTATGGATGTGAGAGTTGGACTGTGAAGAAAGCTGAGTGCCGAAGAATTGATGCTTTTGAACTGTGGCGCTGGAGAAGACTCTTGAGAGTCCCTTGGACTGCAAGAAGATCCAACCAGTCCATTCTGAAGGAGATCAACCCTGGGATTTCTTTGGAAGGAATGATGCTAAAGCTGAAACTCCAGTACTTTGGCCACCTCATGCGAAGAGCTGACTCATTGGAAAAGACTCTGATGCTGGGAGAGATTTGGGGCAGGAGGAGAAGGGGACGACCGAGGATGAGATGGCTGGATGGCATTGTGGACTCGATGGACGCGAGTCTGAGTGAACTCCAGGAGTTGGTGATGGACAGGGAGGCCTGGCGTGCTGCGATTCATGGGGTCACAAAGAGTCGGACACGACTGAGCGACTGAGCTGACTGAACGGAACAGAACTGAACTGATCACGTTTGAGTCCTGCTAATCTGAGGGCTTCTCCCATGGCTCATGGGTAAAGAATTCACCTGCAGTTCAGGAGACACAAGAGACGCAGGTTCGTTAGGAAGACCCCCTGGAGAAGGACATGGCAGCCCCCTCCAGTGTTCTCGCCTGGAGAATCCCAGGGACGGGGGAGCCTGGCGGGCTGCAGTCCATGCGGTTAGAGAGAGTCAGACATGACTGAGCGCGTGTACACACACACACACACACACACACACACACACACGCATGCACACACCCACACACACGCGTGCACACACCGTCTGTGCTGCCCTAAGATAAGCCTGCTTATTCCTGCTTTACTGTCACTCAGTCCTCTGCTGTGGCTGAAGACACATCACATACAATTCAGCATCTTAGCTGTGCTTACGAGCTCACCTCAGTGGCAGTGAGTACGCTCACAGTGTTGCATAACCCTCGCCACCATCCATCCCCGGAACTCTTTCAGCATCCCAAATGGAAACCCTGTCCTTTTGCGTAGTAACACCTCCTTCTTCCCTCGTCTAGGCCCTGCAAACCGCCATCCTACTGAAGAACTTTCAAAGTGTCCATTATGTGTCCCGCTGCGTCGGGGCTTGGTTGTGGCATGCGGGGTCTTTCGTCTCCATTGCAGCATGCGGGACTATCTTTTAGCTGCGGCCTGTGGGTCCTTCTAGTTGCAGCATGCAGAATCTGTAGTTGTGGCCTGTGGTATCTAGTTCCCTGACCCAGGGGTTCAACCTGGGCCCTCTTCATTGGGAGCACAGATTCTTAGCCATCTGGCCATCAGGGAAATCCCCCCAGCATTCTACTTCTGCCTTTACAGATTGGACTGTTCCAGGGACTTCATTTAAGTGGCATCGCGTCGTATTTGTCCTTTTGTGTCTGGCTTATTGCACTTAACCCCCCTGGTGGCTCATATGTAAAGCGTCTGCCTACAATGTGGGAGATCTGGGTTAAATCCCTGGATTGGGAAGATCTCCTGGAGGAGGAAATGGCACCCACTCCAGTACACTTGCTTGGAAAATCCCATGGATGGAGGAGCCTCGTAGGCTATAGTCCATGTGCTCGCAAAGAGTCGGACACGACTGAGCGACGCCACTTTCACTTTCCCTTTCTGTTGCACTTAGCGTAATATCTTCAAGGTTCATTTATCATGCAGCACCTATCAGAATTTCTTTTTAAAGCTCAATAATGTTACATTATATTCATGAGCAGTTGCTAAGTCGTCTCCAACTCTTTGTGATCCTTTGGACTGGAGTCCACCAGACTCTTCTGTCCATGGGATTTTTCAGGAAGGATTTTGGAGTGGTTTGCCATTTTCCTCTGCCAAGGGATCTTCCCGACCCAGGGACCAACTCATGTCTCCTGCATCTCTTACATCACAGGCAGATTCTTTACCTGCTGAGCCTCTGGGGAAGCACCATTGTGCACCACATATTTCTTATTCAGAAAGCGAAGAGCAACTAAACAGCCTCTTGATGAAGGTGAAAGAGGAGAGTGAAAAGGCTGGCTTAAAACTCAGTATTAAAAAAACTAAGATCATGGCATCCAGTCCCATCACCTCCTGGCACATAGATGGAGAAAAAGTAGAAACAGTGACAGATTTTATTTTCTTGGTCTCCAAAATCACTGCAGATGGTGACTGCAGTCACAAAATTAAAAGACACTTACTCCTTGGAAGAAAAGCTATGACAACCCTAGACAGCATATTAAAAAGTAGAGATATCACTTTGCCAACTAAGGTCCATATAGTCAAAGCTACAGTTTTTCAGTAGTCATGTATGGATGTGAGAGTTGGGTCATAAAGAAGGCTAAGCAGCGAAGAATTGATGCTTTCAAATTGTGGTGCTGGAGAAGACTCTTGGGAGTCCCTTGCAATATCAAGTCAGTCAATCCTAAAATAAGTCAACCCTGCATATTCTTTGGAAGGACTGGTGCTGAAGCTGAAGCTCCAATACTTTGGCCACCTGATGAGAAGAGCTGACTCATAGAAAAAGACCCTGATGCTGGGAAAGATTGAAGGCAGGAGGAGAAGGGGACGACAGAGGATGAGATGGTTGGATGGCATCACTGACGTGATGGACATGAGTTTGAGTGAGCTGTGGGAGATGGTGAAGGACAGGGAAGCCTGGGGTGCCGCAGACCAAGGGGTTGCACAAAGTCGACACCACTTAGGGACTGAACAACATCAACTGATAGGCATTTGGTTGCTTCCACCTTTTGTGAATAAAGCTGCTGTAAGCGTGGATCCACCAATATCTGTTTGAGTTTCTGCTTTCCGCTCTTTGGGGGTGTATATTCAGTAGTTCAGTGTCTAATTTTTTGAGAAACTATTATACTAATTTCACAGAAGTTACACCATTTTACATGCCCACCAGCAAGGAGCATAGGTTCCAGATTCTCCATGTCTTTGTCAATGCTTGTTATATATCTGGTGTTTTCTTTTTCCTTTTAAAAAAAATAATAGCCACCCTACTAGGCATGAAGTGTTGTCTCATTGTGGTTTTATTTGCATGCTGTAGTGATGAGTGATATTGAGCATCTTTTCACGTACTTA
>SJXO01004737.1:24207-56240 GCA_006408615.1 Connochaetes taurinus
CTCTTGTTCTTTAAATGTGACTTGGCGTTTCTTGGATCTTTGCTCTTTCAAATAATCAGCTTGTTGAGTTCCTTTTAAGAAATCTTGTTAGGAGTCTGATTGGAATTGCCTAGAATATATACTTCAGTTTGGAGAGGAATGATGTACTCACAGGATCACATCTTCCTGTCATGAACATTTGTCTTTTAAAAGCTTGCAGTAAAGTTTCCTCTAGAAAGGCTTTCGCATGCTTGGTTGCGTTACTCCTGGATATCTGACATCTGCTCTGCTCTTATGGGCGCCCCTGGTAGCTCAGCTGGTAAAGAATGTGCCTACAATCCAGGGGACCCCAGTTTGATTCCTGGGTCAGAAAGTTCCCCTGGAGAAGGGATGGGCTTCCCTGGTGGCTCAGACGGTAAAGAATCTGTCTGCAGTGCAGGAGACCTGGGTTCAGTCCCTGGGCCAGGAGGAATCTGCCTGAGATTCAGGAGACACAAATTCATCAGGAAGATCCCCTGGTGGAGGGCGTGGCAACCCACTGCAGTGTTCCTGCCTGGAGAATCCCCAGGGGCAGAGGAGCCTGGCGGGCTACAGTCCAGGGGTCACACGGAGTTGGACACGACTGAGCGACTAGGCACAGCACACAGCTATTATAGGGGTTCTCTTTTAAAATTATGTTTTTAGCAGTTACTGGTGAATAGAAATACAATTTACTTTTCACAATGGTTTTTGTATTAATACCTAGAAGATTTCTTGAATTCTCTAATTTTAATAATTTATTTCCAAATAACGTTGGGTTTTCCATGCTGACAATCACAAGATCTGCGCATTTTTTCCCTTCCTGTCCAATCCTTACACATTTTCATTCGCTTTCTTTTTCTTGTTTTGCTACACAGGCTGATATAATGTGGTGTTAATGGGACCTCTTGAGTCTCGTCTCAGCTCTTAAAGGGGGTGCTTGCGACATTTCACCATTAAGTGTGATGTAAGGTTTTGTCCTTCTTGTCTTTTCTTGCGAGATGCTCTTTATCAAGCTCTAGTTGAAAGTGACTGAGTTCTTAAAATTTTTAATGGATGATAAATACTTTTTTTTTCTAATTTTATTGAGGTGTTGAGTGTTTTGGCTTCAATCTGGTGATATGATGAAGTCTATTAACCACTCTTCTGACCCTAAACCAGCGCTGTGCTCCCGGCTTGGTCGTGACATAGTAACGGTTTGGGGCATCGCTGGACTCAGTTTGCTAACACTCTGTTTGGGGTTTTGGCTCCATGTTCATGAGTTAGATTGGCCTGTCACTTTCCTGTCCTGTTTTGTCCTTGTTTTGTTTTGTCCTGAGGGTTTCTTTGACCCTGATAGACTTTGTTTCCTGACTAAGTAAGTACAGTAATTGGCGACTTTTGTCGACTTGGGAGCACATCAGCAGCACATGAGGATTTGCATTTTGATGGGCCATGACTTTGAATTATATTCAGACCATGTGCTGAGTAGCCAGCTCCTGAGCAGGCTTGATGAGGGCTCAGCAAACTTTTATGTGCAGGATGACAGTAAATACTGTAGGCTTTGGGCAACATGTACGTCTCTGTATTGGTCATGATTCTCCAGAGAAACAAAACCAACAGGGTATCTATAGACGTGTATGTGGTGGTTTAGCCGCTCCGTGGTGCCCGGCTCTTGCGACTCCGTGGACCGCAGCCCGCCAGGCTTCTCTGTCCATGGGATTCTCCAGGCAAGAACACTGGAGTGGGCTGCCGTTTCCTTCTCCAGGGCCTATACACACGCACAGACGCGTGGAGTTGACTCGCGGGATTAGGGAGGCGGTGCCAGTCTGCTGTCGGTGAGCTGGAGGCCCAGGAAAGCCCGCGGTGTGGTCCCAGCCCACGTCTGCAGGCTTGAGAACCCGGAACGCTGCTGGGAGGCCCTCGCCAGAGGCCGGAGGAGGCCGTGGCCCCGGCTCAGGCAGCCTGCCCGCCGCGGCCTGTCCGCTGTGCCCAGGCCGTCGGGGGACTGGGCGACGCGCTCAGCCTGGGGCCGGCAGCCTGCCTCACTCGGGGTCAGGCCACTAGCCTCATCTGGAAACGCCCTCACAGGCACACCCGGAAGTCATGTCTAACCCACTGTCTCGGTACTGTGTGGCTGCATAAAATTAGCTACCACTTTGTTATTCTTTCCCCTCCCCCCTCCTTCTTTTTAACAACGTTTAAAAATGTAAACGTTGGGAGATGCTGGGGAAGATTGAAGGCAAGAGGAGAAGGGGACGACAGAGGATGAGATGGCTGGATGGCATCACCGACTCAAAGGACATGAGTCTGAGTAAACTCCGGAGTTGGTGATGAACAGGGAGGCCTGGAGTGCTGCCGTCCATGGGGTCGCAAAGAGTCGGACATGATTGAGCGACTGAACTGAACTGAAAAATACGAAAACCATTCTTAACTCACAGGCTATACCAAAATATTTGCCAACCCTTGGTTTATACTATCTCCTAATATCTACATTGCAATTAAGTTTTGTTGTTTTCTACAATAAACCATGCTTGTGTGACTGCCTAAAGTAAATAATCTATGAAAACCAGGAGTCAGATAGACAGCCACCACCCACAGGGCTAATATCCACTCACTCAGTATGTGATCAATATTGCTCGACTGTATCTACCGGACTTAGTATCTTTTGAAATTAGTACCAGCCTGGACATGCCGAGTAAATGCCCCTGACTTGCAAACACCGTGATTCTAAGGGCTACAGGGTTCATCTCTGGCTCTCTTTTGCTGCCCCCTCCTGGCTGTCCCGTTGTCGAGGCTCAGAGGAGAGTCTCATGGCTCATAGTGAACACCGTCAGGTCTGGTTGCTGATCTGTAGACCTTTCAAAACCAACAGAAAAAGCACAAGCAGGGCCCCTAACACTGGTCGGAATGCAAGTTTATCATGTTTCACGGGGTCCTAAGACTTTTTGAAGGGTTATCACATAGTGAATATTTCCTATCCTATATGCCAACTATTGCTAAATATGCTATTTCATCTCACCCTTATAACAACCACATGAGCTCCGTGTCCTTTGACTGTCGCGCATTCCCTTTGTACAGGTGATGAAACTGAGGCCCAGCGAGGCTGACCACTCTGCCCAGGTGCACAGCCAGCAGGCGGTAGAGCTGCGGCTCAGAGCTAGTCCATGTATCTGAGGCTGAAACCCATGCTCTTAACTGCTACCTGGGCTCACAGTAGTCACGGTGGACCGGAAGGAAGGCTGAGCTCCGAAGAACTGCTTTTGAAGTGAGGTGCTGGGGAAGACTCTTGAGTATCGTTTGGGTAGCAAGGAGATTAAACCAGTCAATCTTAAACAAAAGCAACCCTGAATATTCTTTGGAAGAGCTGACTGACACTAAAGCTCCAGTGCTCTGGCCACCTGATGCAAGGGACCGACTCACTGGGAAAGACCCTGACGCTGGGAAAGATCGAAGGCGGGAGGAGAAGGGACGGCAGAGGATGCGACGGCTGGACGGCATCACCGACGTGAAGGACGTGAGTCTGAGTGAACCCCGGGAGCTGGTGATGGGCAGGGAGGCCTGGCGTGCTGCAGTCCACGCAGTCACAAAGAATCAGACACGACCTAGTGACTGAAAATAGCAAAGGTTCTCCGTCTTTTACAGTGAGCCTGATTCAGAGGAAAACTATGGAGCCAGACATTTGCGTGCACTCCAGGGTGCTGACACCGGTGTCCCAACATCTGCACTTTGAGAGCACTGCTTCCCGTAAGCGGGAACTGATCTGCTTCCAGTGGAGGCCCTGACTATCCGACATGGGAAGTGGCATTCTCGGGTGAGTAGAGACGCAGGCCCACCCATATTCTTTGGGTAAAAGAGGAGATGAGAAGAGGGGATAAAATGGAAAGGAATCTCTTCCTGTCCCTCAGCCAAGCCCCAGAGAAGCACTGCTCCCTCAAGTTTACCTGGAGAGGTGTAAGTTACCTGTGCTGACAAGCTGCCCTGAGCGAGTGGACACTGGCTACGTGACGACCCTCCACGTCGGAGGGGAGCCTGGCTGCTCTGAAGAGCAATCGCACGTCTTCATTGAAAATGTGTGCCGAGCCTCCCAGCAAACCCCCTTTCCTTTCTTTACTGAGGCAGATCTGGAACTGCTCGCGGCTCACGGCGGCTGCTGCTGCTGCTGCTGAGTCGCTCAGTCGTGTCCGACTCCGAGCGACCCCATGGACTGCAGCCCACCAGGCTCCCCCGTCCCTGGGATTCTCCAGGCAAGAACACTGGAGTGGGTTGCCATTGCCTTCTCCCGTGGCTCACTAGGCAGAGACAGAAGGAAAATGCCTTCGTTATAATCTAACCACAGTGAATTCGCAATGGAACCAAGCAGCCTGGGCTACAACCATTCCTGGGCCTGCTCTGGCTTTCTAGCAGCAAATTTATGTTTGGCAAAGAATGGGATGGAAACTTCCCCCCCCACACCCCTGGAGGCCAGCGTTCTCTTGAATTTCTTTATCTCTGGCTCCTGGGTGGGGTTGGCCACTGTCCTGAGAGCTGGGGTGGGGATGGGCTGGGGCAGGTGGCTGAAAGTGCTGAGCAAGAAGCAACATAATAGGGGAAAAAGCAAAACTGTGCCAACCATTGTGCTGGGCATTTGACGCAATTTAATCTTCTAACAACACAGAGAGGTGTCGGGGTTATATCTTCATTTGACAAGTGACAAAACAGAAGCCCAAAACTCAAAGTAACTTGCCTAACACCACTCAGATCACAAGAAGTAGAACCAGGAGTCGACATCAGACTCCTTGGCTTTCCTGCCTCGCCCTCTGCCCCTGCCGGGGACCCTGCCCTCTGTGTCTGTCCCTCGGAATAGAGACTCTGTTCCAATCCTAACAGGCTCCACTCACAGGCCTTGGCCAAAGGCCACTTGCCTGTGGGTCCAAGAATAAAGTAAATACAATGACCCATTTTAAAAAATGAGATTACATATGTCTTGCCCTTAGCTCAGTGCCCTGTGCTTTTTTAAGTACTCAGCAGACCTCCGGGTATTGTCAGGCCCCTGAGCCAAGTGTGTTCCAGGCTGCAGGAGGCTCCCTGACCGTTTGGTGACAAACACGTTGCAAGTGACTACAGCAGAAGGGAAAATAGCCTTGGACTTAAGAAATTTATAATCCAGCTGGGGTACTGAAGAATTGACTGTTTAGAAAAAGAACCCGGAACGTACTAGTAGTTTATAGACCATACAGAGTTGATATCATTCCTGGTCCTGATTTTATTATCCATTACTGAATGTGTTGCCTCAGAGAAAATGGTTTCACACCTTTCTGAACCTCAGCTTCCTCTGTGGAAAAGTGGAGACACTACCAGTCTCAAAGGGTTTTACAGTCAGGGGCATATATACGATCGCCGCTTCATCAACAGTGCGCAGGGGCTGGAGACAAAGGGTGAGATAGAACTAGGTGAACTTCCATCAAGACCTAACTTTGGAATTGGCTCTGGATGAGGTGAAGGGTCCGAAACTAGTAGAGAGGAAGTAATGTTCCAGGAATTTGTTTTTTTAATCCTCATGTTATAGGAAATCCAACTGAAACTGGTTTTAACACAAATGAAATCGATTGCCTCGGAAAACAAAGACACCCGGAGGCAGGGCCGGCCGGGGAGGCTCCCATCAAGGCAACAGAGCTCGTGGCTCTGCTTCCTGGAGGTTTCTCTCTGTGTCAGCTTCACCTGCAGGCTGGTTCCCGCCCCACTTACTTCGAATGTACAAGACTTGATCTGCCTTCCCTTTCCACCTTTGTTCAGGCGCGGCTGGCGAATAAGAACTGTTCATCTGTAGGTTGTATCTGTGGGCTTCCCTAGTGGCTCAGAGGGTAAAGGGAGACTCGGTTCAGTCCCTGGTTGGGAAGATCCCCTGGAGGAGGGCATGGCTACCCACTCCAGGCGTCTTGCCTGCAGAATCCCAAGGACAGAGGAGCCTGATGGGCTACAGTCCATGAGGTCGCAGAGCCGGACACGACTGAGCGACTAGGCACGTAGGCCGTCCGCTCAGGCCGGCTTTGCTTGGGCCAGTCAGGGGCCTGGAGGCGCAGGCCACGCCGCCTCCGGAGCCCTGAGGACCTTCTCTTCCTCGGGAAGCGCCCAGGAGCCGAGCCGACTGGACCGAGCGGCGCCACGCGAACGCGGAAGGTGGGCCCGGAGACTGGCTTGGCTTAGGGCGCGCGTGCCCGCCCCCTTGGAGGAGCGGCCGGGTCCTTGGAAGCACCTGGCTCCCCACTGGGAGCTCGGGACGCGTGGAGAGGGTCGGGGGGACGCGGCGGCGGGGAAACTGCTCGGGGGGCGGACGCCGCGGAGCAGAGCGAGGCCCCAGGCCTGTCGGGGAACAGCTGCCCACGGGGGCCGCGAGGACTGCAGCCTGCGGGGGCCGCGGGGGCCGCGCCAGCCTGGGGGGCCGCGGGGGACCAGCGGGTTCAGGGAGTGGGCCCTTCCTTCTGCGATAAAGCGAATCCCTTTCTCGTTAACCAGCAGGGACTCCTCCTGAAAGCGTCCAGAGTGGAGATCAGACGAGCAGGGAGCCCCCGGGTGACTCTGGGCACGAGGCCCTTCCGGCTTCAGGGCCCCGGAATCCGCGGGGGCAGGAGGCTGCGCCCCGCTGGCAGGCGGGGCCGGGAGCGCAGCGGGGGCCGGGCCGAGCCGCTCCGCTGGGGGTGGCCGTGGGCAGCCTGGAGGGCCGCGGCCGGGCGCACAGGGCGCCTCGCTGGAACCGTCTCCAGCGCCGGGGAAGTGCGCTGTCCTGGGTCAGCGGCCCCAGGGAGACGGCCTTTCCGCGCGGGGCCGCCTGTGCCGGAGAGGAGCCTGTTCTCAGCCACACCGGCTGTGCCCGGAGTCAGGGGGCCCGACCGCCGACCGAGAGCGGCCGGGCGAGGCCTGCATCCCCGCCGAGGCCGTGCGCCCGGCCCGCCGCGCCCCGCGGCCGCCGGGAGGGTCAGGCAGAGCCGGCGTGAGCGCCCAGGGCGCAGCTCGCCCCCGGGGCTTCTCGCCCCGCGCGACAGGCCCGCCAGTGGCCCCCGGGAGGTGCCCGCGGGCCGCACCTGGCTGGCACGCGACTGAGCTGGAATCTAAACCCAGGTTCCGTCTGAATCCAGAGGCTGGACCAGACGCTGGGCTGCGAAGGGGCCTCTCGGGTGCAGGAGGCGTAGCAGCCCCGCTCCCACCCCGGCGCGGGGATCCCCCGGAGGAGCGCCCGGCAGCGCACCCCAGAGTTCTCGCCTGGAGAGCCCCGTGGACGGAGGGCCTGGCGGGCTGCGGTCCACCGGGCGGTGAAGAGCTGGGCACGCCTGAGGCGCCCTGGGCGAGGGGTAACCTCCCGCGGGGCGCCGAGGCCTTGCGGTCCCTCCCCAAGAGAAGGCCCGCGGCCTGCCTCACCCCTGTTGTGGGGGCGAACACAGCCCTTGCCTGGCTCACCCGTGTGGACTGGCTGGGCTCCCTCCTCCCCAGGGATTTCGCATCTGCAGAGCAGAGAGCAAACTTCCTGGAGCCTCGGGACGCATTACCCCCAGGACGACGCAGATGCCGACGGCAAGCCTTGTATCTTTTACAGGCCACGTCCAGCGTGGAAACTGGGGAGCGGAAGGTCCACTGAGCGGCTGCGGGAGAGGGGCCTGCGGGGGGGACTCCCGGCTTTCCTGTATGTTCTGTTTTTAGCCCGTGTTTTTCAGATCGAGGAGGTGCCGCGGTGACAGGTTCCGTAAAAATAGGCAGGCACACCCCACAGCGTTCCCATGGAAACACCGCCGAGGGCCTCTCTCTGTTCCGGTGGCAGCTCGGGCCAGGACCCTGAAGGACCGGTTCCGCCCGCCACCCTTGTGGCCAAGGGTAGACCCTGCGTTAGGGTGGCCCCGGGAGGCGTCCGGCACACTCCCCATGATTGTCTGGGCTCTGACTGCACACCGCCCTCCAAGGGCGCCCAGGGGCCTCCCTCTGAGTCTACCCAGAGACTTCTAATGGAGCCCTGGCTTTCATCTGGGCCAGCTGTGCCCGCTCAGTTGCTCAGTTGTGTCGGACTCTTTGCAAACCCATGGATTGTAGCCCACCAGGCTCCTCTGTCCATGGGATTCTCTGGGCAAGCATACTGGAGTGGGTTGCCATTTCCTGCTCCAGGGGATCTTCCTGCCACAGGGATCGAACCCATGCGTCCTGCATTGGTAGGCAGATTCTTTACGAACTCTGCCACCTGGGAAGCACTCTGGGCCAGTCGGTCAATTCAGTCCAGTCCCTCAGTCATGTGGGACTCTTTGGGACCCCATGGACTGCAGCACACCAGGCTTCCCTGTCCATCACCAACTCCTGGAGCCAGTCGTACCTTCTAAACTATACTCTGGGCCAATAGTGACCTCTAAAGTAACACTGCCAAGGTTCCCGTGCCCACTGATGGGGCGGGGAACAGTGCCTGGTTTTATGCAATGGTATAAAGAGCTTTTACAACTGGGATTGAATCCCAGACATTTGGTGGCCAGGAATACTCAGAAAATGAAATCTCAGAGGATCTCAGCCAGAAAGCAAAGCAAGGAGGGAGTACCGACGTCACAGGTCGTGCCTTCAGCCTGTGAACCCTCCCCCGGGCAGTTCAGACGCTGCCCAGGCTCAGCTGTCTCTGGATGTGCTGAAACGCCCTTTGAAGCATCTGGTTGAGCCATCCCGTAGCGTCCTCTGACCACCTCGGCATCACTGTCTGTGAAGTACTTGCCAGGTTGCTTCAGTCGTGTCCAACTCTTTGCACCCCCGTGGACTGTAGCCCACAGGTTCCCCTGTCCATGGGGTTCTCCAGGCGAGAATACTGGAGAAGGTTGCCATCCCCTCCTCCAGAGGATCTTCCCAATCCGAGGATCTGACCCCAGTCTCCTGTGGCTCCTGTGCTGCAGGACCGCTGAGCACGGGGGAAGCCCATCGCCGTCTGCAGATGTATGTAAAGGATCCTTTTGGAACCCATCTTGTTTTCGTTTGGATTTAGATCAGTTATGCATCTTCTGAAATGTAACCCATATGTACACATGCCCTTTAAACCGAACTGTCTTATATTAGACCTGGCATAAGAGGATTAAGTTTAAAGGACATGCGTTATATTTGTCCCGTCGTGTTTACTTTTGCAATAGGGCTCTTTTATGTTTGTTTCTATGCATTTACACTGTCAGATGGCATACATCCTGCAGGGCAGCATGAGGATAGTTCTGGACTGAAGTATACTTCTGAGACGAGTCATTCTAAGTAATGACCAATTCAAATTAATTTTACTCTCAATTAAAGAAACACACACATACTCTTAACAAAGGAATTTAGAAAAATTGATAGTCATACCACTATCAACTCACGAATTACTGCTTAGGTAGCTACAGATTATGACAATCGTCGCACTGGGGGACTTCCTGGCCGTCCAGCGATTGGGACTCTGTGCTCGCGAAGCAGGGAGCACAGGCTCGATCCCTGCTCAGGGAACTAAGATCCCACGTGCCATGCGGGGTGGCCAGACAAAACAAGGAGAGAATCACAGCAGCGGAAGGCTCTAAAGCAGTGTCTGTCCTGGCATATCTGGGGCTTGACGTGAGGAAGCTGAGCCCCAGTGAATTGAAGAGCTTGGCTGTTTAGCTCAGCGTGTCTTCTATGGATGCAGGCAGAGCCGCAGGTCATTATCACTCGGCCAGTCCTCTCCCCAGCAGTGGACGCGCATGGAGCCTTCCGCTCCTGCAGCTAGCGAGTGGTGACCTTGAAGTAGGCTTGTAGGGCATGCCACTGGTGGAGCTGAGTGGTGAAAGGGTAGCCAGACATTAAGGCAACTTCCTGGTTTATCCCTAGGACTCATCTGTGAAATCATGTGACTCCACACTCGCTGTTCGTGGCATCACGCATGTAACTGCCTCTGGGTCCCCTGTGTCGTGTTTCGTGCCTATAGGAATTTGGTGTGACCGCGCACTGCAGAATCTCTGAACTAAATAGGCAAACATGCGTGCTCTAGTTTTTCAGGCCAAGCAAACTATGAAACAGACGGGCTTGCCTTTCTCACCCACGGCACTGTCGTACCTTGGAGTTCTGCCACTGGGTTGGATTGCTTTATTTGGCTTAGGAACTACAAGCAGATTTGCTTTGAAGAACAAGGCTCTCAAATCTAAAACTCTCTAAGAGTGGACATGCACAGTCAGGTTTGGCAGAAAGAGTTTTCCTGAATTTTCACAGAGTCATAAAGTTGATGTCTGGCCATGTGAAACAAACACGGAAGCCTTCCTTTCCGAGATCAGACTCTTTCTTGGTGCTGGGACAGGAAGCCTGAGTTAGAGACTGTTTGACGTTTACTTCAAGACTCGCACAAATGCTGGCGGCACTTTTACCACCGACAGTTTGAAACTAAACATTTAAAGTGAATGTAACTTAACAATTGGTTTCCTTTTTTAATTTAAAATTTTTATTGTGGGAAAATACATGTATAACACAAAACTTACCATCTTAGCCAGTTTTAAGTGTGCAGTTCAGTAACAGTGAGCACACACAGACGTTGTACAACCATCCTCACCATCCCCCTCCAGGTCTTTTTCTGCATCCCTGTCTTAAAATCCGTCCCCGTTAAGCACTAATTCCCCATTCCCCCGTACCCTGACCTCTATGTTACCAACCAGAGTTCTTGGCCTTCCTCAGTCAGTAGAAATTGACTATGGGGAAAAAGTGGAAACAATAGCAGATTTTATATTCTAAGGCTACAGAATCACTGCCGGCAGTGACTGAAGTCATGAAATTAAAAGCCGCTTGCTTCTTGGAAGAAAAGCTCTTATAAATCTAGATAGCATATTAAAAAGCAGAGATATCATTTCACCAACAAAGGTCCATCTAGTCAAGGCTATGGTTTTTCCAGTAGTCACGTACAGATGTGAGAGTTGGACTATAAAGAAAGGTGAGCACCGAAGAATTGATGCTTTTGAACTGTGGTGTTGGAGAAGACTCTTGAGAGTCCCTTGGACTGCAAGGAGATCCACCCAGTCCATCCTAAAGGAGATCAGTCCTGGGTGTTCATTGGAAGGACTGATGCTGAAGCTGAAACTCCAATACTTTGGCCACCTGATGTGAAGAGCTGACTCATTTGAAAAGACCCTGATGCTGGGAAAGATTGAGGGCAGGAGGAGAAGGGGACGGCAGAGGATGAGATGGTTGGATGGCATCACCGACTCGATGGACGTGAGTTTGTGTAAACTCCAGGAGTTGGTGATGGACAGGGAGGCCTGGCGCGCTGCAGTCCATGGGGTCGCCAGGAGTCGGACATGACTGAGCGACTGAACTGAACTGAACTGAGCTGAGAAGGTGGAGGTGATGGAGATGGTGGCAGCCTCCTTCAGAAGGCCTGTTCTGGCCTGCGCACTGCTGGGTCTGCTCACACTGGCTGTGCCGGGCCCTCGCTGTGAGAGTGGGGCCTCCTCTCCGGCTCCGCGTGCTCCCCGCTGCAGGGCGCCTCTGGTCATGGAGCGCAGGCTCTGGGTACACGGGCTTCAGGAACCGCGACTTGCTGGCTGTAGGGTGCGTGGGCTTCAGTGGGTGTGTGGAGGGGCTTAGCTGCTCCATAGCATGCGGAAGCTTCCCAGACAGGGGCTCGAACCTGTGTCCCCAGGATTGGCAGGCAGATTCTTAGCTACTGAGCCACAAGGGAAGTCCCACATTTTAATGGAAATGGAAGGTCTGGACAGCTGGTGTGCTCATTCCTATTGAGATATTGCTGCTTCCAGGCAAAGCTAAGGAGTATACGCTGGCCTGTGTACACACATATACGCAGAGACACTCCTTACCCTCTGATGCCACATGCCAGGCTACCATTCCTCAGCCCTCTGAGGAATCTGCCCCTTACCCTGGTCAGCTGGTGGCAGCACAGGTCAGGCCACCCTCCCTGCGCAAGTCCTCCTTGTCCCTGGGGCTCTGACCCCGCTTTGGGCCTCCATGGCCTCCTGCCCTCCAGCCCCACCGTGAATGCCCACCTCTCTGCTCCACCTGATGCCTTTGGCACTGAATCGTTTAGGAGGAAGAAGTAAACGGGACCACTACAGATTTTGGTTCAAAGTATTGATACTTGTTGTTATTAACAGTCCTTTGCATATTGGGTGTACTCGTATCTGACCTATTCAGTTCAGTTCAGTTCAGCCACTCAGTCGTGTCCAACTCTTTGTGACCCCATGAATCGCAGCACGCCAGGCCTCCCTGCCCATCACCAACTCCCGGAGTTCACTCAGACTCATGTCCATCGAGTCCGTGATGCCATCCAGCCGTCTCACCCTCTGGCCTATTAGACAACTGCCAGCATCTCTCCAATCTTTTGTCTCTGCTATTGTAAGGAAAAATTTTTATGAAATATTTATACAGCTAGGATGCCTTCTTCCTTATGGCAACATCTATTTTGCAAATTTGCAGTTGTATTTAAGCAACTCTCTTGGCAAACACTGAGCAACTCCCACCTCAAGAATTAATGAGTGAAGACAAGGCCTGTAAACCTATTTATCCCATGCTTTCATTATCAAGATATAAGACTCTAGGGAAGTGATCCAGGAGAGAGCTCCCGAAACCAGAAATGTAGTTTTGTAATAGTGTGAACTGCCTATGTTGTGAATAACAAGATCTTGCTGACCAGCCTGTGGACATCAAGGAAATGGGCTGTGTCTTCGACTGTGTTTGTGCCCCTCAAGGTCAGGCCTGTAGGCACGTGATGGTCCCTGAGCTTGCTGGCTGACAGAGCTGCGACAGCATCGTCAGGGTAGTAGTTACCGACTCTGACGGACGCCTTTTGGATGTGTCCTCCCCGTCTTCTCTTTGGCTGTGCTGGGACTCGCTTATGGCAAGCAGGCCTCTAGTTTCAGCGAGAGCCTTCTCCCGCTGGGGTGCTCAGTAACTGCAGCCTGTGGGATCTTAGTTCCCTGACCAGGGATCGAACCGGCGTCCCCTGCATTGGAAGGCAGATTCTTAACGGCTGGACCGCCCGGGAAGGCTTTATCCTCCTGAGCTTCATGGCCGCAAATCGCTCCTGGAAGTGCTCGCGTGTCCGGCTGCTGAGCCGCGTGGTCTGTCTCCTGCCTCCCTGTCTCGGTGGCCCTTGCGTCCTGTGCGCTCTGCCGGTCCCGCCTCCACGACAGTGAGCCCCTGCTGGGTGCCAACAGCGTGCCAGGCGCTGCTGCTGGCAGCGGAGATCCAGCTAGGAGAGAAGCAGACCCAGACGCCTGTCCTGGCAGAACTGAAGGGACACAGAAAGCCTCTCCTGTGTGTGCGATCCCTCACCCCTCTTCACAGCAGTAACCTCCGCGGAGCACGGGCTGGCCCGGCAGGCACACAGAGGGGCAGGCAGTCTCTCCCCTGCAAGCTTCTCTTCTGGGAGGGAGACTTTCTAGATGCTCCTCTCTCTGACCTGGCGGCCTCCCTCGTCTGCCTGCTTCCAACTTTGCCCGCCCTGCAGGCCGTGTGCTGCCTGCGGGCAGCGCCGTCTTCGTAGAGGGCAGGTCTCACCGAGTTGCTGCACGCTTCCCCAGCCGGCCTCTGCTTGCCCTCCCTGCTCCCAGCTCCCCCTCCCTCGCGCCACACACTCTGACCCGGAAGCTCGTTCCCTCCGCGGGCCTGCCTGCCTTGGCCCAGCTGTGCCCTGGCCTGGAGCACCCTGCTCCCCACATTCTGCTCCTGAGACCCGACTCTGCCTTTAGGCTCAGCGTTTTTCCTCTTCCACCTGCAGTCCTGTGGCCCAGGAGTGCTCAGCACGTGGGGTGATCGTTACCTATTTATTTTTCTGTCTCTCCCTGGGAGATAGACACGATGGTAATTATGTGTTTGATATCTGCCTCCAGGGATGGTAAACCCTCTGCGTGCGTGGGCTGGGGCTGTCTCATCCCGCTGTATCTGTAGCATGCTGGGCTGGGTGGGGAGTAGGAAACACACGATGCCCGCATGGTGAGCCCAGCCAGGAAGTGTTCTAAGAACCTCACAAGTGTCAGCTAATTTCATCCTCACCACAGCTCAGTGAGGAACAAACTGTTATTAGTCCCTGTTTACAGATGAGAGAACAGGCACAAAGGGTTAATGGTCCCTTCTTAAGGGTCGAGGCAGGCTTAGCATCCAGACGGGCGGCCCTGAAACTGTGCTCTGGGCCACAGTGCTCTTGCTTGGGCCCTGGGCTCCCAGCAGGCGCTCAGTGAGTGACAGCTGGTGACATGCACCCTCCCAGGCACCCATGCCCTTCACGTAGGCGTAAGGCCTCTTACTCACCTCTGTGTACTCAGCATGCCCCACTGGTTGGGACTAAATCAGTATTTCCTGAATGAATGAAGAAAATAAATGACCCAAATCCTCAGAAGTATAAGGAATAACGTGTTTTATCATAATGATCTCGTTCTACCTTCCTAACATATGTTTAAATGTAAATTTCATTTCCTATTACACAATACGTGTTGTGCCAGTCAAGGCTGCAGAGCCCTTACCCCACCAGGACCAGCTCATGGCACAGCTCCAGAGGGCGCCATTCTCAAAGCTTGTGCGGCAGCCACTGACCCTGCTCAGGCCCCCACGCACCCGATTTCCCTCTCTGCAGCCACCGCTGATACCAAAGGCCCCCGTCCTTCCAGAGCTGGTCTTCATGCATTTGAACTGACCCATTGTATGGGTGTTATTCAGCATGGAATTCTTCATCTTGCCTTGTTAATTTTACAGCTTTGGGAGATTGTTGCCTTGTGTATAGAGTTCAGTTCAGTTCAGTCGCTCAGTCGTGTCCGGCTCTTTGCGACCCCATGAACTGCAGTACGCCAGACGTCCCTGTCCATCACCAGCTCTGGAGTTCACTCAAACTCATGTCCATTGAGTCGGTGATGCCATCCAACCATCTCATCCTCTGTTGTCCCCTTCTCCTCCTGCCTTCAATCTTTCCCAGCATCAGGGTCTTTTCACATGAATCAGCTCTCCGCATCAAGTGGCCAAAGTATTGGAGTTTCAGCTTCAACATCAGTAGGCTCATTCTTTTAATTGTTGCAGATTTGTTTAGCTATTCCTCTGTCTAACCAGTGCTCCATGTATTTAATCATCCTCTCTTGTTTCGAAATTGTTTTGTTACAAATAGTGCTGCCATATGCCATCATTATCCCATCCACTTTTTAAACACATCTGAAGGTTATATTTGCAGAAGGTAAAGCAGAGGAACGACTTTCTAACAGTAGAATTTCAGTCATCTGTGATAGGCATGGATCAGACATATTTGTACTGGGGCTTTGAGTATGTCAGATTCTGCTAGGAATTGATTGTCCATCCCCCCGCCCCATATATTCCATGCTGGGGAACGATATTTGTGGATTTGATGGTTTGTTATTCATTAAAGAGAAAAGAGAGCTCTCACAGAAAGTCACAGGAAGGTGGCTTCTTGGAGTCTGGCCACGGCTCACTGGTTGGGTCCCATCCTACCTCATTTCTAGAGTAAGACCTTGCAGGCAGCAGAGCACCCGGACCACTCGGCAGTGAGTTCTCTGCAGGTCCTGAGAGGCCTGAGTTCAGGGATAAGTCCACAAAGAAACAGGTTTGAACTGTGACCCCAGAGTCACCTTGTGGGGAAGAGGGAGAAGGTTGTTGCCGTTCCTGAGTCTCTGAGGATGTGACTCCTATCACCACCACGGGACCGATGATGGACAGAGAGATGAGTGGATGGGTGGGAGGTGGGCACGCAGGTGCGCAGGTGTGGGTAAGCAGATACCGATCAGGCAGGCATGAACTTAGGCTCGCTTTGGATCCGTGCGCTGCCACTTCCTATTTATGGGACTTTAGGTGACTTCTTTGATCGCTCTGAGCCCCTGTTTCCTTGTTTGTAGCGGGACTGTCTTCTCTGTGAAGCGGCACCAACGGTCATAAACCAATGAGGGTAAGTGGCCTGGCACAGAGCCTGGCCCACGGTGGTCTCCTCTGTGCGACTGCAGCTGCTATCATTTATTTTATGACTGGACGGTCTCTGGATGGTATACGGAGGGCATCTCTTTGGCAGCAGTCAATGGGCATGTACTTTGAGCTCTGTTTGGCCCCTGCCTCTGAAGGAATGAACCTGCAGGTATGGTTCTTGGCCTTCTCTCCCTCCCAGCGTGCTTGGCCCGTGGCATTCGAGTGCTTGGCACGCTCCCAGCATGCATTGCACAGGGCAGGATTTCTAACTGCACTCATCTGTTTCCAGGCTAGGAAAGTAACATTGTTATAGGAATTACCCAGATCCACTGAAATCTATGTTAAAACAATAAAGAAAAAAAGGAAAGGCAATGACCCTCAGATTTGGGTCTCCTGGCTACAATTTATTTGCAAAACAATATTGAGCTTGCACCTGCTGCCTTATAGACCAATGATGGGGGTGAAGGCTAACAGACACTTGTGGGGTGTCTCATTCCGTTGGGTTTGGGTAAACGCCATTCACTCTCCAGATGTGAACTGTGGTCGGTTATCACAGGGATCCGGCCACTGATCCCACTTGATTACTGAATGCTTCTCTCTTGTAAGAGGATACTTTGCTGAGTGCCTGGCCGAGGTGCTAACCGTCCCCCCGCCCCACAGGGACCTCAGGGAACCACAGACGTCAGGGCCTTAGCTGGTACATTGGCTGTTTGGCTAAGAGGTCAGGCCTGCCAGGTCCAGGCAGGCTCTCTCAGTCCAGCAGGCAAACACAGGCTTGACCTGCCAAAGCAGCTGCTTTAAGCTCCTGTGTCTTCAACCAGGGTGTGGAGACCAGCCTTACCTGACCCTCCCAGCACCCCGCCCCAGCCCACAGGGACCGACTGTTCTCTCCTCTGTGTGCTCACAGCATGTTGTTCCTGCCGCTGTTAAAGCGCCTGCTGTAAGCTTAAATGCATCTCCACACCACTTTGCCGACAAAGGTCCGTCTAGTCGAGGCTATGGTTTTCCCAGCAGTCATGGACGGATGTGAGAGCTGGACCATAAAGAAGGGTGAGCACTGAAGAACTGATGCTTTCGAACTGTGGTGCTGGAGACTCTTGAGAGTCCCTTGGACTGCAAGGAGATTCAACCAGTCAATTCTAAAGGAAATGAACCCTGAATATTCTTTGGAAGGACTGGTGCTGAAGCTGAAGCTCCAATACTTTGGCCACGTAATGCAAAGAGCCAACTCATTTGAAAAGACCCTGATGCTGGGAAAGATTGGAGGCAGGAGAAGAAGGGGACGACAGAGGATGAGATGGTTGGATGGCATCACCGACTCAATGAACATGAGTTTGAGTAAACTCTGGGAGTTGGTGACGGACAGGAAGGCCTGGTGTGCTGAATCTGACTCGCAAAGAGTTGGACACAACTGAGCAAGTGAACACCACCACCTTCCAAGGCAGTATTTTTTATATTTTGTTTGTTAGAGATTTTATAAAATCTCGAATTCTTCATGAAAATGGCAATGGGGTCTAAATGATCTTCTATCTGGGAGGTTAGAGGTGAAAACAACTCTGGTGATTTGGAATTCCATTGGGTTCTTCTCTATAGATAAAAAGGATTGTAGGAAATCAAGCTTATACAGAACCTTCACTGTGGACACTGCTCTTGAATTCTACTTCCGTCCATTCTGCAGTCAGTCATTCAACAAACACCTATCAACTCTCCCTTTTGTGCCAGATGCTGTGCTAGGCATATGGTATAATTATATGAGGAAGACATGGGCTGTGCCTTGGAGGCCAACACAGTGTAGCTATCTAGCCCTAAATTTTGCTGATACATTGAGACCTCTTTCCAGGGTATAAGAAGTCAATTTGTAGAATTACTTTTGGAGCATAATTTCCTGGAGCTTTGAGACTATCTGGTTTTAAATTTACAGCATGTAATCATTCACCAAAAAATCTGTGTAAGACGGTATGTCTATAGCAGTGGGGAGAAGGGGACATAAAGAAGGAAACATAGGCTCTCTGCTTTCCAGGACCCAGACCTGCGTAAGGGAAGTCGCGTGTAGACAGAAAGCCCGGCCTGTTGATTCCAGTTTCTCACAAGTGCGTTTGGTGTGTGCTGTGTGCTCGGGCTGTGATAAGCACTTCGGGCCGGTGGAAGAGTCCTAGAGTGTAGTCTCGCCCCCTCGGAGCTCGGCGGCCTCCCTGGGAGAGAACAGCAGGGTTCAGAGGCAAGCAGGACACCCGGCCAGCCGCACCTGCAGGCCGAAACCAGCGGCTCGCAGCGCGCTTTGGCGGCAGGGCAGCCCGGCCGCAGGCGGCGAGAGCCTGCGGATGCTTCGTGGAGGCAGGAGAGTCCGAGCCCGTTCTGAGGAACAGAAGGGCCCTCCGGAGAGAGGCAGGGAGGACATTCCAGGCCAGGCCGAGGGCGCGAGCAAAGCTCCTGAAGTGTCAGGAGTCTCTCTTTAGAAACTGAGACGTGAGGGGACAGCGCAGCGGGGCCTTGCTGCAGACAGCTGCCCGCGCAGAGTGGCACCAGGAGCAGCCTGGGCGGGCTGCGCGGCGGCCCCGATGCGGGCTCTGTGGCCCCGATGCGGCCTCTGTGGCCCCGATGCGGCCTCTGTGGCCCCGATGCGGGCTCTGTGGCGGCGGGCTCTGCTCTGTCCCTCTCTGCCCCGGCCTCGGGTCCTCCGTGGCCCGCTCAGGGACTGCATAACAACCTTCACAGTCCACCCGAAAGCCTGCCTTCCCTCTGCCATGGGGAGTTTGATTCTACAGAAGAAACCAAACATCAGAAATATGTCCATCATGAGTAGGGGTTAGTGGTGCTAGGTGTTAAAAAAAATTCCCCGGAAACACCAGCCATGTCCGTTCCCAGGAACTCTCGACTCCCAGCTTCTAGCCGGGAGACAGAAAGTCAGAGCAGAAGGAGATTCTCCTTGGTCACTGCTTAACTTTCTAGAAGGAGCTGATGCCTTGGACCAGACTCAGGTGTGAGTCTTGTACCACGCACCTCTGCTCGGGGCCCACAGATCCACGGGGAAAAAGAATCCCTATGGCCTCTGATGATAAGGTTTTCCCTCCTGGGAGAAGTTTCCCCAGATTACGCTACATTTTAGTTTAGTTTTGATTGAGACCACGTTTCCCCACGTGGACTGGTCTTCCCTACACTATATGCCAGGAGGGATGCTTGAGGCTCCAACAGGTCCAGCACCAGCTGGAAAACAGATGTTTCCTCCAACCTAAGTCCCAGGAAAGTTTCACAATAAGAAAGATGTTTCTCGTTATGGTGGAACCGTGAGCAACACAGATTAAAATGCTAAAGTGGGACAATGTTCATTGTTTCTGGACATATCTGTCCTCTGTTGCTGTTTGTGGGCCAACAGAATCTATTGCTGCCTATGAAAGCACCCCCAAACTTGGCGGCTTCGACCGTCATTCCCGTAATCTACACTGAGGCTGGGCTCAGCGGCGTGGTTCCTTGGCTGCGCGTGGTGTCTCCTGGGCTAGCCCACCAAGCTGGCATCTCCCACACACGTCGGCACTGTCCACGGACACGGCTGGGACCGGCCTCGCATCCCTCTCTCTAGGAAGCCTCCCCAGCAGTGGAGGCCAGAGTTCCTTTCAGAGTAGCTCAGGCCTCCGTGGGAGACACTCCAGGAGAACAAGCCCTAACTCACGAGCACGTGCCCAGCTTCTGCTCGCTTCACACTCCTGACGTCCTGCTAGCGACGCGAGTCACGTGGCCCAGACCCGCGCCACAGTGGAGGGGTGCAGGTGTGAGCCCTGGGAAGCTTGCTCTAGAGTCAGCACGCAACAGTGGACCCCAGCCCTCCTCTGACATGACGGGCCAACAAACGGCAGCTGCACCAGGCCGACCTCCACCCACTGGAGCCTGGGGGAGGGGGGCCCAGAGAAGAGCGCTGCTCCTTCCCGGCCACCTCTGGGGCAGACCGTCGGACCTCTCTAAGCCTCCCCGCTAGAAGGTAACCACAGAACCTTGTCCATGGAGCTGATGGAGGTGAGGTGCTGGGCCCACATTAGCCGCCACCTATGGCAGATCCTCCATGAGGAAAGCAGCTGTTTCTGTGGGCCAGCGAGAGCTCTCCAGCTTGGGACTATGTCTCCCAAGGGTTTAAATCAAATTAAGAATGTTTAAAGCCTTTTTCTTGTTACTAAATTAAAAAAAAAGGAAAACATTGCTCTTTGAGTAAAAGGACCCAGAGGACTCATTTCATTTCTCTCTGCAAAGAAAAGGCTGTCATGAGCTTCGATGGAGCCCGAGAGGCAGACCTGAGCGCCCCTGCCTCACGTGTCCACAGCCGCTCCAGAAGGGCACCGTGGGGGCCTCTGTTCCATGTGCTGTTCCTGATGGGGACAACGCAGGGACTCGCTACGACTGGCAGTCGAGGTGAGCAAAACCAAAACACCAAGCCCTTAGAACTTCGCTTAATTAAAGAGGAAACAGAGGAGCTTTGTGTGCATTTATTTACCTCGTGATTGACGGTAGTCATCCAGTTTGCTCTGGAAACAGGCTTCAGAGGTAAGAAAGGGGTGGCTCGGGGCTTGGGAGGCTCCAGGCTGGCTGAATTCCCTTCCACTCGCTCGAGATTACTTTTGGAATACGCTGGGCTTGCTTGAGCCATGCAGCCAGGCAGCAGGGGGTGTCCTTGTCCTCCGTTGGAAAGTCTGTGGCGCTGGCAGGCACTGCAGGCTCTGAAGTCACGAGTTCCAGGCAGTCCGAGTGGGAGCCAGCCCGACTCCCCCTGCAGAGGCCCGCACCTGCCTCACGGCTCCATCCCCGAGGAGGAAGGTGCCCGAGGTGGTGGCGGACCCGTGTGGCGGGGGGAGGCGTGGAGCGTGCCCACAGCCCAGCGGTGACCTGAGAGGGACTCGGGTCACCTGTCTGAGGCATGACCCCTCCACACACCAGCTGTGTGACCCTGGGAGAGTCCCTCCCTCTCTCTGAGCCTTACTCGCTTCTTGTATAAAGTACAGATGAGTCCACACATAAATTTCTTAGCACAGAGAGTCTGGCATATAATAAGCATTCAGAAAATATTAACTGATAAATTCTACTGCAAAAAGAAATGTCCACACATTGACAGAGCAAGTTGGGCAGTTAGGAGATTTGTCACCAAGATTATTTCTCCAAGAGTACAATTATGGTTTTCTTTGGGGTGATCTTTTTAAAGGAAATAGCCTTTTTTGGGAAACATAACTTTTCTTGTTTGTTTTTCCTCGTTACAGATTGATACTTGTTTGTTGCATAATTTTTAGCATATTAAGGAAAGCATAAAATAGAAAATTAAAATCACCCACGATCTTGTCAGTGGAGATAACTGTGATGAACATGAAGGTGTGTTTCCTTCAGTTCTTTCTCTTATCATCTTTAAAAAGGAGAATATGCTGAGACTACTATTTTCTTACCTAGTAATGTTCCTTTAATGATACACCCCAAACTTCTTTTAATATCATTAAGTATTTCTTCTGTACCTTGAAAATGTGTTAGTTACTCAGTCGTGTCCGACTCTGTGTGACCCTATGGGCTGTAGCCCGCCAGGATCCTCTGTCCATGGGATTCTCCAGGCAAGAATACTGGAGTGGATAGCCATTCTCTTCTTCAGGGGATCTTCCCAACCCAGGGATCTAACCCAGGTCTCCCGCATTGCAGGCAGTTCTTCACCTCCTGAGCCCCAGGGAGGCTGCTTCTGTACCCTATTTTATTTTATTGGCCATGTGGCATGTGGGATTTTAGTTCTCTGAGTGGGGATTGGACCTGTACCCCCTACCCTGGACCCACTGGACCCCCAGGGAAATCCCTATACAATAATTAAGATTTGCTGAATGGAATCTAACTCCAACCCCTACTTTCTGAAGCCTGGTGTGTTGGGTAATTTACGTATAGGAAAGGACTCAGGGAGTTCTCCTTGAGGAAGGTTTGATTACTGCCATCTAATCCATGGCAAAACCAAGCCCAGGGTCAGGGCACTGGTCAGAGGCAGAACTGGGATTCAAACCCAGTTTGTTTGCCTCCAGAACCAAAGGACTTCCCATTCCAGAGATGGGCTGGTTGTCCCCAGAGGAGAATGTGGCTGCATGTGGTAGGCATGGTGGGGCGATCTTCCTCTAAGACTGTCTCTTTGGAGGGAGTCAAGGCTTCACGAGCCTGCTTAGTTAAGAACCCGCCCAGGCAAAAAACGTGAACCGTCTCTTTCCCAGAGGTGAGGTGAGGTGAAGTCGCTCAGTCGTGTCCGACTCTCTGCGACCCCATGGACTGTAGCCTACCAGGCTCCTCCGTCCATGGGGTTCTCCAGGCAAGAATACTGGAGTGGGTTGCCATTTCCTTCTCCAGGGGATCTTCCCGACCCAGGGATTGAACCCAGGTCTCCCGCATTGGAGGCAGACGCTTTAACCTCTGAGCCAGGATACCCAAATGGGCAAAAGCAAACAAACAAACAAACAAATATACAAAAAGGCACTCATTTGCATTACTCATCAGGGCAATGCAAGTTAAAATCACCATTTGATGCCACTGGAAAGGCTGGAATGAAAAAGGCAGGCAATACTAAGTGTTGAAGAGGATACGTAGCAACCAGGAACTCACACGCCCCTGGTGGGAATGTCAATCAGTAAAACAGAGACAGGCTGGGGCCTGGGACCCTGTGCTGGAGTGCTGGGCTGCTTGCACCTGGACAAACGTCTCCTCAAGCAACCAGACGCAAAGACACTACACGGGACTAAACACAGCTGCGTGCATGCGCAGCCGGGACAAATTCTGGGCAAAAAATCAAAAAAGATGAAAAACCCAACTGCCACTTCTAAAGAGCTGGGAGCAAAAATTTTGTGTCGAGAGCAAAAGCAGGGTACTTCACATGCCCCCTGCACTCAAAACCATAAAGAGGTGGGCAAAACAATGAAGCCACCATCCTGCTGACCCCTGGACACACCCCCACCCTCACCCCATATGAGGAACCAGCTCACCTGGCCTCAGGGAACAAGCAAAGGGACCTGTTACTTGTCTTCACTCCCTCCTGCAACCACGGGAACCCCAATAAAGCTTTGTCTGAATGTCTTGGCCTGGCCTCATCAATTTCTGTTGACTGGGGAAGGCCAAGAACCCTGCTCAGATCTCTGCTGCTTAGCAGCATCTACTAAAGCTAAGCAAGCATATCTCCTACAATTGTAGGTGTGTGCCAAACAGCACCAGGATGTGTGTGCCCAAAACGCACATACTGAATTGTTCTCCATGGCACCATTTGCAAAAACCCTATGCTGGAAAGGATTCCGATGTCCGTCAGCAATAGTGTGAGACAAAAGCAATGAGCTGAGGAGAGTGAAAAAGCTGGCTTCAAGCTCAACATTCAGAAAACGAAGATCATGGCATCCGGTCCCATCGCTTCATGGGAAATTGATGGGGAAACAGTGGAAACAGTGTCAGACTTAATTTTTAGGGGCTCCAAAATCACTGTAGATGGTGACTGCAGCCATGAAATTATAAGATGCTTACTCCTTGGAAGGAAAGTTATGACCAACCTAGACAGCATATTAAAAAGCAGAGACATGACTTTACCAACAAAGGTCCGTCTCGTTAAGGCTATGGTTTTTCCAGTGGTCATGTATGGATGTGAGAGTCGGACTATATAGAAAGCTGAGTGCTGAAGAATTGATGCTTTTGAACTGTGATGTTGGAGAAGACTCTTGAGAGTCCCTTGGACTGCAAGGAGATCCAACCAGTCCATCCTAAAGGAGACCAGCCCTGGGTGTTCATTGGAAGGACTGATGCTGAAGCTGAAACTTCAGTACTTTGGCCACCTCATGAGAAGAGCTGACTCATTGGAAAAGACCCTGATGCTGGGAGGGATTGAAGCTAACGAGAGAAGGGGACGACAGAGGATGAGAAGTTTAGATGGCATCACCGACTCGACGGACATGAGTCTGAGTAAACCCCGGGAGCTGGTGATGGACAGGGAGGCCTGGCGTGCTGTAGTCCATGGGGTCACAGAGTCGGACACAACTGAGCAACTGAACAAGGAGTGTGCCGCTTATCAGTGAGAATGAACCCGCTGCTGGTGCACAAAGGAACGTAGCCTTGAAAGACATACTGTGTGGCCCACAGGGTGAACGCGTGTGAAGAGCAGGCCAAAGTGATCTGTGGTCTTAGAAGTCACGGTGGTGGTGACTCATGGGGGCTGTGCAGGGGGATGACTGGAAGGGGCGTGGCGGGGGGGGTCCTGGGATGCTGGTAATTCTCTGCGTCTTGACCAGGATGCTGGTTCCATGGGTCTGTTCATCTTATGAAAGTTCATTAAGCTGTACCCGTAGGTGCATTTTCCGGTGTGTGTTATGCTTCAACTAAAAGTTGAATTATAAAGGCTCTACAAAAAGGAATAGACTGCATTCTTCCCTTTTCTCAGCAAACCCAAGGATCCAGCCAGCTAGCGCGGTACTTCTGCCCAGGTCCCTTGCTCTGGGCTTTGACAAGTTCTGCCGGGCCTCCCACATGGCGCTAGTGGTAAAGAACCTGCCTGCCGTTGCGGGAGACACAGGAGACGTGGGTTCAACCCCTGGGCCAGGATTCCCTGGAGGAGAGCATGGTGACCCACTCCAGTATTCTTCCCTGGAGAATCCCATGGACAGAGGAGCCTAGAGGGCTACAGTGCATGGGGTTGCAAGGAGTCAGAAATGACTTAGCACACATGCTAGGCCAGTGGTGGCCCCCTGCCGCTGTGGGGCCAACGCGAGCGGACGAGTGGACACTGTGCACCCTGGCCACTGTTCCAGGCACCAGGCAAGGCCTGTCTGATTCTTTGCGACCCCGTGGACTGGAGCCCGCCAGGCTCCTCTGCCCATGACATTCTCCAGGTGAGGATGCTGGGGTGGGTGGCCGTGCCCTCCTCCAGGGGAGCTTCCAGACCTGGGGATCGAACACATGTCTCTTATGTCTCCTGCACTGGCAAGCGAGTCCTTCACTATCAGCGCCACCTGGGAAGCCCCTGCTATGTATATATGTGCATATAGACAATGGAATGTTACTCAGCCTAAAGAATGAAATATTGCCATTTGCAGAAACATGGATGGACCTAGGGAATATTATAGTGAAGTAAGTCAGACAAATACTATGTGATATCATTTATACATGGAATCTAAAAAATAATACAAAGGAATCTATATACAAAACAAACAGACTCATAGACACAGAAAGCAAACTATGGTTACCAAAGGGAGAGGGAAGGAGAAACCAATTAGGAGCATGGGATTAATAGATACAAACTTCTATACATCAAATAGATAAGCAACAAGGATTTACTGTATAACCCAGGGAATTACATTCAATATCTTGTAATAACCTGTAACATAATATAATCTGAAAAATACATATAAATGAATCACGTTGCTGTATACCTTCAGTTCAGTTCAGTTCAGTCGCTCATTCGTGTCCGACTCTTTGTGACCCCATGAATCACAGCACGCCGGGCCTCCCTGTCCATCACCAACTCCCGGAGTTCACTCAAACTCATGTCCATCGAGTCGGTGATGGCATCCAGCCATCTCATCCTCTGTCATCCCCTTCTCCTCCTGCCCCCAATCCCTCCCAGCATCAGGGTCTTTTCCAATGAGTCAACTCTTCACATGAGGTGGCCAAAGTATTGGAGTTTCAGCTTCAGTATCACTCCTTCCAAAGAACATCCAGGACTGATCTCCTTCAGAATGGACTGGTTGGATCTCCTTGCAATCCAAGGGACTCTCAAGAGTCTTCTCCAACACCACAGTCCAAAAGCATCAATTCTTCTGCACTCAGCTTTCTTCATAGCCCAATTCTCACATCCATACATGACCACTGGAAAAACCATAGCCTTGACTAGATGGACCTTTGTTGGCAAAGTCATGTCTCTGCTTTTCAATATGCTGTCTAGGTTGGTCATAACTTTTCTTCCAAGGAGTAAGAGTCTTTTAATTTCATGGCTACAGTCACCATCTGCAGTGATTTTGGAGCCCAAAAATATAAAGTCTGACACTGTTTCCACTATTTCCCCATCTATTTCCCATGAAGTGATGGAACCAGATGCCATGATCTTCACTTTCTGAATGTTGAGCTTTAAGCCAACTTTTTCACTCTCCTCTCTCACTTTTATCAAGAGGCTTTTGAGTTCCTCTTCATTTTCTGCCATAAGGGTGGTGTCATCTGCATATCTGAGGTGATTGATATTTCTCCCAGCAATCCTGATTCCAGCTTGTGCTTCTTCCAGTCCAGCATTTCCCATGATGTACTCTGCGTATAAGTTAAATAAGCAGGGTGACAATATACAGCCTTGACGCACTCCTTTGCCTATTTGGAACCAGTCTGTTGTTCCATGTCCAGTTCTAACTGTTGCTTCCTGACCTGCATACAGATTTCTCAAGAGGCAGGTCAGGTGGTCTGGTATTCCCATCTCTTTCAGAATTTTCCACAGTTTATTGTGATCCACACAGTCAAAGGCTTTGGCATAGTCAAGAAAGTAGAAATAGACGTTTTTCTGGAACTCTCTTGCTTTTTTGATGATCCAGGAGATGTTGGCAATTTGATCTCTGGTTCCTCTGCCTTTTCTAAAACCAGCTTGAACATCTGGAAGTTCACGGTTCACGTATTGCTGAAGCCTGGCTTGGAGAATTTTAAGCATTAGTTTACTAGCGTGTGAGATTAGTGCAATTGTGTAGTAGTTTGAGCATTCTTTGGCATTGCCTTTGTTTGGAGTTGGAATGAAAACTGACCTTTTCCAGTCCTGTGGCCACTGCTGAGTTTTCCAAATTTGCTGGCATATTGAGTGCGAGTGCAGCACTTTCACAGCATCATCTTTCAGGATTTGAAATACCTTAAACTAATGCAATGTTATGAATCAAATATATGTCAATAAAAAAATTATTTTCATTTAGATTACTCACTTCATAATAAAATTTTCAAGTGAGTATTTTCTCAATCAACAATTATAGTAATAATGTAATTGTGATCATATGGGTGTCTGAGAGATTTGTATTACTATTATTAATAATAGAGAAGTTTATCAATAAATGGTAATGAAAAAAGAAAGTAAGTTGGGGATGCATTCCAACATGAAATAGTCAAACAAAGGGTCAGAAACATGATATAACCTGAAAAAAAGGGTATCCTAAGAGCTAGGGCATAGGATACAGGGAAAAAATGAGGCTGGAAAGGCTGGTAGATGCTGGGTTGCAGTCTTACTAAAACCGCTGCCCTTTAGGTTTAAGTTTACCAATATTTTGACTCTAAGAACATCTTTTATGATGTCAGAAACTGTACAGATAGTTTCTACTCACGTGATAGTAACTGTATGTTTAGTGTTCACTGATTAAGAAAACATATAATGGAAAAGGTTATAAATCACTAGTAATTTTAAGTAAGTTTAAAAAAAATTCTACTTGGAGGCTCATCACTTTGCAGTATTGTGGTGGATTTTGTCCTACATTCACATGAATCAGTCATGGGTGTGCATGTGCTCCCCATCCTGACCCTAAATAAGGTTTTATTCTATTCATCACCATAGCACCTCAGACTTTAAAGGAAAAGTGGTGAGATTATGCAGAAATTATTTATTCAATATATTGACAAACATTAGTGGACAAATATTCCTTCCTGCCCCCACCACCAACTGAAAATCTCTGCACAGTAATAGCAGCAGTGGTGGCAACATTATTGTTCTTAATTGTTGCTGGGGCGTAAGTGCTTTACCAGGTTGTTAGTTTCTACTGTGCGGCAGTTAACTAGCTACGCATATACGTGTATCCCCTGTTTGACTTCCCTTGCTTTTAAATCCCCAGAGCATCTAGTAGAGTTCCCTGTGCTCTGCTGTACGTTCTCATCAGTGATCTATTCTATGCATAGTCAGTGACGTATGTATGCCAATCCCGATCTCCTGATCGCGCCCACCCCGCCTTTCCCTTGGGGCATCCATACGTTTGTTCTCTCTGTCTGTGCCTCTGCTTCTGCTTTGCAGGTGAGATCATCTGTGCCGCTTTTCTAGATCCCTCGTACGTGCAGTGACGTGTGGTGTTTGCAGGTGAGGTCATCATCTGCGCCGCTGTTCTAGATCCCTCACACGTGCAGTGACGTGTGGCATTTGCAGGTGAGATCATCTGTGCCGCTGTTCTAGATCCCTCACACGTGCAGTGACGTGTGGTGTTTGCAGGTGAGATCATCTGCGCCGCTGTTCTAGATCCCTCACACGTGCAGTGACGTGTGGTGTTTGCAGGTGAGATCATCTGCGCCGCTGTTCTAGATCCCTCACACGTGCAGTGACGTGTGGTGTTTGTTTTTCTCGTTCTTACTTCAGTCTGTCCCTAGGTCCATCCATGTCTCTACGACAAATTACGGAATGATTCACGAATTTACATGTCATTCTTGCACAGAGGCCAGGCTACCCTCTGCATTGTTCCAGTTTTAGTATGTGTGTTGCCAAAGTGGGCACAGCAGTGGCTACGTTTGTTGACTATGTGCTAAGTGCCTGTTCTAAGCACTGATGTATTAACTCATTTAATTCGCACAATGACCATATGAGATAAACCTTATGATTACCCTGTTTTTAAGCTTGTTTTTGCTTGCTTATACTTTTTCTTCTTTTCTTTTCCTAAAAGACTCAGAACTACTAACCTAAACTGTCACATCAGAGACTTTCAAGGGACTTGTGATCTCTGCTGTTACTGTGTGCTGTTACTTAGGTCCCAAACTTGGACGGGCGGTCAGGGAGTGCAGAGCCTTGCTAGGAGTCGGAAGCTAGATGGAGCTCTAGCTCAAAGAGAATCTCTCGGGTTAACGCTTACTCAGCAAGTACAGCGGGCTTCTTCCTTTGGTAACGCTAGCTCTCAGTGGACCAGAGAAGGCTCTCCCAACTCCTTAGATATTCTTTCTGTGGAATCTGTAGGAGTGAACTGGAAGGACTGGCCCTAATAACTTCAGGACAAAATCGCTTTCTTCCTCACTGGCCAGCCCCTCACCATCTCTTCTGCTGTGGCTTATACTGGCGCGGTGGCGCTCAGGCGGGACATCCTGGGGCTGCTGATCCCTTTAGGACTCACCTCTTCTCCTGCAGTCAGGACTGTCCTCAGGAACGTGCACAGGCACGCGTAAGACGCACGCTTCCCCTGCAAGTCCTAGCTTGCCACAGGAAAGCTACTCTGCTCCGCCCGGGGCGGCATCAGAGAAAAGGACAAATCAAAGGTCTCTGTGCTAAGGAACTAAAACCAACCTGGGACGCTACCAGGTCTACCCCTGGAGCATCTCCACCCCGCCTCGGTGGTAGAACTGGGAGGGACGAGTACGGCACCTGCGTTGGTAAGGGACAGACTAAGTCCGACCAGGGAAGGAAAGCTTCGGAGGAGAGTCTGAGCATCCCCATCTAGAGCAGGGAGGGACGCCTGCGGTGGACAGAAGCCATGCCTGTGGATGTCTTTTTTCTCTCTCACAGATGGGAGCTGACAGTTCTAGAACCACTCCTTTAAAATGTATTTTAAAAAACTGGGACAATTCTGATCCCCAGAATTTAAAAAGACATGCCTGATCTTCTGTGACACTGAATGGCCACGGTATCCTTTGGAAGATGGGGGACACTGGCCGGTTGAAGGGCCTTAATTATGACACTGTTTTACAACTAGACCAGTTTTGTAGAAAACGAGAGAAATGGGCAGAAGTGCCCCATGTGGTGCTCTGAGAGACGTGCCAGACTTGTGTCTGAAAGGAGCAGATTTGGGAGTGAAAACTTCAGCCGCCTCCTGTCCTCTTACTGTGCCCCTGTATCTGGGGCTCCCAACAGGCTGAAAAAATCAGGGCACCCTTCTAGGAGGGGTTGCCTCAGTCTCGGTAGGATTTCAAATAGTCCCAGCTGTGGTCAAGGCTACCTAGAGGATCCAAAAAGTACACAGAAGCCTTTACAGGACTAACCTTATGAGCTTATTTGGAGAAATGTAACGACTCCTGATCTGAGAGCTCTAGTTTCAGGGAAGCTCCTGCTTTTGAAGATGAATGGCTTGGCCGTGAGACAAGGCAAAAGAGGGAACATGAAATAGCCTTCCTTCCTCCTGGGAGCCAAGCGATCCCGTAGCAAGAGCCACTTTGTCAGATGTATTTGTTTGCAACCCCACGGACTGTAGCCTGCCAGGCTCCTCTGTCCGTGTAATTCTCCAGGCAAGAATATTGGACTGGGTTGCCATTTTCTTCTTCAGGGCATCTGCCTGACCCAGGGATCCAACCTTCATCTCCTGCAATGCACAAGGATTTCTACCACTGAGCCACCTGGAAAGCAGTCAATATAGCACTTATTCACTGTCTTGATGGCATCTGGTTTGGGCTCTTTAATAGGGAGAAGAGCTTGAAGAGGTAACCATCAAAGCAGATTATTGAAGAAAAGTTTTTCCCTGGGGGAGGGGTGGAAAGAGGATTGGTTTTCCAGCTTCAGCCCTGTATGACTCTGGGCAAGTTACTTCCACATCTAGCGAAGAGTTAAGCACCTGATGAAAAAATGTATGTGAATGTGAAAGTGGTAACATGCTTTTACATGCCAGAATCTCATATAAAAATGAAAACACTTCCTATGAAGAAAGAGTAACATCTTAAGCAGTTAACATCACTTTACATATTAATTTTCAGTTGCTAGGCTAAGCAAAGCAAGGCCAATACGCAATTGAGGAAAGGATAGGTGAATCCATTATAATCAAGGATTTCCCGTTTTTGTCTTGCCTTTTTTTTTTTTTTTTTTGCCAAAGTATGGTTGTCCTTTGAGGTTATCCTTTCTTGGATCTTATGAAACCAGACCAAAGGACTCAAGCTTGATGTGAAGTAAATATTAATAATTTCAGTGTTTTAGTTTTTGTACCTCTGGGAGAGAAATCATCACTCTTTGACGGTTCAATAGTTTTTCCAGTCTACTCTAGAACTGTTAGGGAGGAAGGATAGGATAATTCTATGATTAAATGGATAGGAAGCACAGAATAATTCTATGATAAGTCTTCTGCCTCAGAATCATACCACTCTAATCTCAATGAAAATACCAAAGTTTTTGCATTTGGGAGGTTTTATGCTCATGGATGTTCTTGATCCTCAGGTCTGAAAAAAATAAATCAGAACCACTGAGAGGTTGTTGTTGAATCATGATGCCGGGATTCTTGGCCCCCAGAGGAGACGAATTCAATCCAGGGCCAGAGACGAGGCTTGATCACTCAGAGCTTTTGTGTAATAAAGTTTTATTAAAGTATAAAGGAGATAGAGAAAGCTTCTGGCAGGCATCAGAAGGGGGCAGAAAGAGTACCTGCTTGTTAATGTTAGCAATGAGTTTATATACTCTCCAATGAATCCACAGAAAGTCTGCAGGTTGTAAAGACCTCAACAGACCTACTCCCATAATTTACATTTTAAGGTAACAGAATTAGCCAGAAGGTTTAATCCATAGACTGTCCTCAGGCAGAAATACATTGTTGTTATATAATCCTTGTAAAGAGCAGGTCTACTCCCATAATTTACAGAATTAGCCAGGAGGTTTAATTCAGAGACTGTCCTCAGGCAGAATACATTGTTGTTATATAATCCTAAGGAATGTACAGAAGAAAAAAAAAAGTTTGTCCTTTCTTCCTCCTGACAGAATGTGGTCGAAGGGAATAGCAAGCTACTTCAGTATTCTTGCCTTGAGAACCCCATGAACAGTATGAAAAGGCAAAATGATAGGATACAAAAAGAGGAACTCCCCAGGTCAGTAGGTGCCCAATATGCTACTGGAGATCAGTGGAGAAATAACTCCAGAAAGAATGAAGGGGTGGAGCCAAAGCAAAAACAATACCCAGTTGTGGATGTGACCAGTGATAGAAGCAAGATCCGATGCTGTAAAGAGCAATATTGCATAGGAACCTGGAATGTCAGGTCCATGAATCAAGGCAAATTGGAAGTGGTCAAACAAGAGATGGCAAGGGTGAACGTCGACATTCACGAACTAAATCAGCAAACTAAAATGGACTGGAATGGGTGAATTTAACTCAGATGACCGTTGTATCTACTACTGCGGGCAGGAATCCCTCAGAAGAAATGGAGTAGCCATCATGGTCAACAAAAGAGTCCGAAATGCAGTACTTGGATGCAATCTCAAAAACGACAGAATGACCTCTGTTTGTCTCCAAGGCAAACCATTCAATATCACAGTTATCCAA